>JAOEHY010026561.1:0-10941 GCA_025447955.1 Psilopsiagon aurifrons | reverse complement strand
TCTTTGCTGTAAGGGTGGTGAGGCACTGGAATGGGTTGCCCAGGGAAGTTGTGAATGCTCCATCCCTGGTGGTGTTCGAGGCCAGGTTGGACAGAGCCTTGGGTGGCATGGTTTAGTGGGAGGTGCCCTGCCCATGGCAGCGGGGTTGGAACTGGATGATCTTAAAGTCCTTTCCAACCCTAACTGTTCTATGATTCTATGATTATTTATAACCAAAATCAGAGTAGAATAATGAGAAAATAAAAACTAAATCTTAACATACCTTTCCCTCACCTTAGCTTCTTCTTGGGTTCAGCTTACTCACAAATTTTCTACCTCCTCCCTCCCCAGCAGCACAGGGGGACGGGGAATGGGGGTCATGGTCAGTTCATCACACGCTGCCTCTCCTGCTCCTTTCTGCTCAGAGGGAGGACTCCTCACACTCTTACCCTGCTCCTGCTTCCCCTGTCTCCCTTCCACAGGAGACAGACATCCATGAACTTCTTCAACGTAAGTCCTTCCCATGGGCTACAGTTCTTCATGAACTGCTCCACTGTGGGTCCCTTGCATGGGGTGCAGTCTTTCAGGAACAGACTGCTCCAGCTTGGGTCCCCCGCAGGGTCACAAGTCCTGCAGCAAACCTGCTCCAGTGCAGGCTCTTTTCTCCATGGTGTCACAGGTTCTGCTAGGACCCTGCTCCAGCGCTGGCTTCCCACGGGGTCACAGTCTCCTTTGGGCATCCCCCTGTGAAAGCGTGGGGTCCCCCACGGGCTGCAGGTGGAGATCTGCTCCACCATTGACATCCATGGGCTGCGGCACCACAGCTGCCTCACCATGGTCTGCATCATTGGCTGCAGGGGAATCTCTGCTCTGGTGCCTGGAGCACCACACTGCTTCTTCACTGACCCTGATGTCTGCAGAACTGCTTCTTCTCACTCTTCTCTCCAGCTGCATTTGTTCCTACACAGTAACTTCTCCCCTTCTTAAATGCATTATCCCAGAGGTACTACCACCACCACTGATGGGCTTGGCCAATAGCAGGTCTGTCTTGGAAATGGCTGGTATTTGCTCTACCGGATATAGGGGAAGCTTCTAGCAGCTTCTCACGGAAGCTACCCCTGTAGGCCTCCACTACCAAAACCTTGCCATGCAAACCCAGTACAACAATCCAAACTGTCAGTTCCACACAGACACTAAACTCATCCATTGCCAACTCAGTAAACAGTCCGACTTTGCGCTTCAGGAAATAAAATTAACACTAAGGAATAATATCAACAAAATTAAAATGTAAGGTTTTGCAGAAGTATTGAAAATTGAATGTTAACCAAAACAGGCAACTTTAGGGAGAAGAGGTTTCTATTATTTGATTGTCAAGCCACGTGATAATGACTGCAGACCAACCAAAGTAAAAGTGAGCTTGAATGAACATGACCAGCACGAACTTTTTTCCCCGATGGACTTACCAAGTATTTTTCTAGGCAAGCAGGTGATGGAGCTCATGCAGACTTAACTGGAAGTTATATCAAAACACCCACATATTCACACCTTGAAAAATCACTAGCCTTTAAGGTGCTGGTGTCAAAGTTTGGCATAGAAGTAATCCTTTACCAGGCACTTTGAAAACATAAAGGCTGAAATATTCTCAGTATATTGCTAGTAGGTTTTCCAGAGATTATTAAAGTGGGAACTGTTGAAAGTTCTAACCAACTGTACATAAGATCTCTCTGTGACTCACACTTTAATAGTCATGAATTGTGAAGAACTTTACCTGTCGCTAGGTAAATGGGGTGGAGGTTTGCCGGACCCCATGCCTGGACAGCTGTTCTCTCAATTTCCTTTAACTTCATCTTCCAGGCTCTAGAAAGAACATTGGTTACAACACAGTGGTTAGAACACAGTGGTTAGAACAGGTAGATAAAAGCAACACAAAAATAATCGCACCAGTAACAAAATATCCCCCTTACCAGGATAACATGAGAACAATTTGCTCTTATTAGAAAGAAGTTACTTGCTTTTGCCTGAGGTAGTGAACACAGTTTTACCAGAATGAATTAGTGGAATTGATTAAAAAAAAAATACAAAAAACCACCCCCAAACAATCCCAGCTGTCTGACCCCAGCTTTTTTTTCATATATAGCTCTCTCTTTCATATACTCTAGTTACAGAAGAGTTTCAGGAAAATGAATGGGATCTAAATTAAACAACATACTCAGGTCTTCAGTCCAGGCTGGTTTAGATCAGCTGCAGAAATTAATTTAAACAAACGTATCTGCAAAGCACTAGTTGCTCTCATTGAACAAGCTGATGTCAGTATACACATATGCAAAAGGAGAGCAAAAGGAATCTCAGGGAAGGCTAAATTCCAAGCAGAAAAGTGACGTGGCAACAGAAAACAAAGTGCAATGCTAGCATGTGCCAATTCAGTTAATGTACTTTGCTCTCATTCCCCTGAGAAGCAAATGGAAAAAACTCATTTGACTTTCTGCTTGAGTTTGTAAATGGTAGGAGGTGAGAAGAAATGATCCAGAAGTAGCTGCTGGGTTTCAATCTCAGCTCTGACAACAGCTCTTTTTATTTACTCTGAATGGATCAACTGACACCTGTAAAACAGGAGCACTATTTCCCCCTGTCACCAGAGAGAGATTAGTTGGGCAAAAATGTAGCAGGGTAACTGAAATTCAAACATCAACAGCAGGCAGCCAGGAGGCTGCAAAACTGAGAATAAATGCAAATTATTGCTCCACGTAGGATCTCATTCTTGCTGAGAAGAAAGCATCCAGCACCTCTCCATCCCAGACTGTGCCCAGGCCTTCTAGGCATGTCAGCAACATAAATGATGTGCTTCTGTAGTCATTCACAGACCAGCAGGGTCACTCTCATGCAGTTCCAAAACTTCTTGAGCTTGGCTGCAGTGTGGTCTCCTAACTCTAGCTAAACAGAGCTGCCAACTATCCAATCATAGTCATGCTGAATAAAGTAAAGCTGTCAGAAGGGAGCACAGCACAACACTCTGCATCTTGCCAGCTTGCTGTGATTAACTTCTCCTTGGTTACCTAACACTGGTTTTATTAGCTGTGCTGACAGCTAAACCATGGTCTGAATCACATGGGCCTTTGCTCAGATGCAGGCTACAAGTGTCAGTTTGGAAGGAAAAAAAAGGAAAAAAGAAAAAATATAAAAATCCTGATTTAAGCCTTAGGTAAGGGATCCTTCTACACACTGCGCATGTCTGTATCCATGTATCTATCCAGCGCAGGACTCGCGATCCTTAGAGGAAAAGGTCCCTCTTTAGCAACCTCTTGCGGCTACCGGAGAAAAATTCACAAGTATTCAACTCTTCCACATGAGAATTTTTAGGGAGATGTTGCCACCTGCTGATACTCCCCAAACCATCACGTAAGACTTCCGAGAAAGCTCATGCTTTACTCAGGACCTCTGATTAATTAATCACGACAATCCCTCCTTCTCCTACAGACATCCGATTACAGCTCTAACGTATTAGCAAATCTGAGCACCAAAAGGAGCCACATTATTCCCCTGCACCTTCCCCTGCAGTGTCCTTAAAAAGTAACAGTGTCTGCACAGCAAAACCCAGCAGATCAGAGCTCTCCCCACCAGTGGGAAATGGAGAGCATGCAGATAAACAGTGAAAAGTAAAAGCACATGTTCTTAAATCATGGTGGTCCATGCAAATAGTGCTGACAGGGGCAAAAATTCCCCTCAAGTTAATCTATGCTAACTTGAAATACTTGCAGCTTTAGAGTATATTCTAAAAGACTATGTGGTTGTTGTTGTATCAACTAATTCACCCTCAAAGCTGTCATGATAATCATTGCTGGTATCACTCTAGTGACTCCTTTCTCTTGCACCACCCAAACACTGTCAACCAGAAATCCCCTCCTACTGACTTTCCCAATCTTCCTCCTGCCACTGAGCACCCAATCGTTTCTCTTTGAACAGTCCTGCTGACACTGGACTTCCCATGCGGCACCCAAAGGAGCTGACAGCCTGAACCCACTTCACTAAAGATGGAACTTGGGCAGAACAGAAAAGATTTGTCCAAGGTCACCCAGGTGACAAGCAGCCACCCTAAGAATTGAAAAAGGTCTCTCAGCCACGACACAATGGTTAAAACACAAACCACCCTACTGTCTCCAGCATCAATTTGAGATCCGTGTACTGCTCCTCCCCTTTGCATTGTGCTGACATTCTCCTTTCGCAGCTCTCCAGTATCCTAAAACTAGGCTGTTGTCATAAGTGCTTATTATAAACCCCGATCACAGAAGGCACAGAGACGCTAATCTCAGCTAATCGGTGTTTGCAAGGCAGGGCTGTTGCAGGGCAGGGCTCTGCACATTCCTCCATGACAGCTTCCATGGTACATAAAAAAACTTACTGCGCTCTGAGCACTTTCAGAAGCTATCGCTAAAGCGCCAGAGCTCTGTACAGATGGCAGTGCATACACACGCATCGAGCTAGCCTGCTCCGCTCAACAGCATTGCACTGTGTGATAGCGAAAAAGAGGGAAGGTCCAGGAACAAAGCATTGATCGAAAACACCGGGTGTCACAAACAGGCTCTCGGCTATGCCAGAGATCCCTCCGAGACCCACGTCAAACAGCTCAGCTCCCCCCTTGGCGACCCTCGCCCGCGGCTGCCCAGGAGCTGGCCCTCCGGCAGAGGGGAAACAATCTACCGGGGCAGAGGGGTAGGAACGGAACCACGGAACCTGGGCACGGAGCCGGCACACCGACACCAGGGCCGGCAGGCAGCAAAGCAGGCCAGGGCTGGGGGGACACAGAGGAGAGGGGCCCGGCCCCGGACAGGCAGCGCAGGGGCGCCGCAGGCGGAGCTGGCCCGGCCAGTGGACGTTCCCAGGCCCTTACCCCTGGTGGCAGGGCAGGAGCAGCCGCTCGCACCAGACCGAGCGGAGCGGAGGCGCCGGGGAAGAAGGGAGGGAGGCGAGCGGCGGCTCTTACCGGCCCGCGAGCCGTCCCTGCCGCGCCGCCGACTCGAGACACAGCGGCTCCCGCACCCAGGGCTCTGCCAACGGTGGCCGCCAGGAGCCCAAAAGCCGCCTTCCGCGAAGCGCCTCCCGACACCCCGCCCAGCCCGCGCAGGCGCCAAGGCGAGCCGCGGCCGCTGTGGCGTGGCCGGGATTACGGCGCCGGGCGGGAGCTGATCCGGCGGGCTCGGAGGGGGAGAGGGAGCCGCGCCTTGGTTGGGCCACTGCCGCCCCTCGGTGTGACCCGAAGGTGTGGGGGGTGTGTGTGTGTGTGTGTGAGGCGGCTGACTCGGTCTCTGCTGCCCAGGTTCGGGGTGTCCCCTTCCTCCGCCGCGGCACCACAACCGTGGACCTCAGCAGCAGCGGGGCTCAGCACAGGGCTCCCAAGCACCCATGCTTAAAGCATGCTCCATCCACGAGTCCGGAATGATTCACGCTGTAGGCCAAGGACACCGTAACTGGAGCCCGTGTCTGCTGCCTCTGAAGTCAACCCCTCAGAATGCTGCCTCAATACAGATACAAGTCTTCTCGAGAAGGCATGCAGAAGGGAAAGGTTTAGAAATAAAGGTGTAGAAATCAGGTTTCTTAAAAGCATTCTAGTTGCCAGGGAGAAAAAATAAAACATAAACCCCAGAAGGATCCAGATCTCCTTCTTTCACCACTCTTGTGAGAAAATTTGCCCACACCATAAACCTCATTTTTAAGGATTTCTGGGCCATACTCTGCCCAACCCATATGCCTTACCCATAAAAACAAGAAAACACATCATAAGGTTACTGGTTAGGCACAGACTGGGTGTGAAACTCCAAAAGAGGCAGTAGCATGCAGGGCTGGGCAGGGCAGCCGTGTGGTGTGCTGTGAAATAAGCCGGATGGGCCTCAACCTGCCTCTGTGCTACTGCTGCATTATAGAATCATAGAATAGTTAGGGTTGGAAAGGACCTTAAGATCATCTAATCGTTTAGCATACAGCAAGATAAAGCTCCTATCCCATCACTGCCCTGATCATTTCCATTTTACTAGAAGACTTTTTACAACTCTCACATTGTATATAGTGCTGTCATAACTGCTATGGAATGGTAATTCTTACTAGAGTGCCCCTAAAAAGTATTTTTCCCCTGCATAAATACTTTGTTTTCAAAGAATTCAGTTTCAAGGTCCCTACAGCCCCCAAAAAATACTTTAAAAACCCTTCTAGGGTTAAAACAGCATTGCCCGTAATTAAGAATTAAGCATTTCTGTAACTAGAAGGTGACAGTTTACTGACACCAGGATAATGATGGCTGTTCAGCACCTTCAAAAAAGTCTAGTTTTAATTATGCATAAATATTTGTATGTCCTAGCATTCTATCATACAATTCCCTTGAACTTACACGTTTACAGAAACCTCTTCACAGAGATCAAGCTAACTGTCCTTTGCAATCTGGGGTTAAAAATCTTTATAGATCAAAAAATCATGACTCACCGTCTCCAAATACCTGCTTCTCTTAAAGCTGTGAGTCACGATAGGGTGTTGAGAGGAGAGCACAGCATGCAGTGCATAGGAGGCACCCAGAACAGTTCAAGCCCTTAGCTGTCTATGATTACACACTCCTGCAGCCAAACAGCAGGGCCTAAAACAGCACAGGGAGTCGAGAGAACTTTCACTACAAATCAGTACTGAGGGTACTGCCTCCTCCAGTAGCAAGAGGAAAAACTTATGGTAAAGGAAGAATGGAGCTGAACACATCTAGGAACTTGATCAATTTGAATATATAACCTTCCCAAGCAAACTACCAATGAATGAATTAGGAGACGCTAGACCAGTGGTTTGCAGCCAGACAGACTTCATGGGTCAGATGCAATGCCAACACTGGTGGATGAACTCGGGCCACACAGGAGCAACTTTGGCATCTGTGTTCTTGGACCAAAGTCCAGGCAGAGCAGAACAGGCCTAGCCAGAACTGGACTTGCTCATTAGCCTTTCCATACCACTGCAGCCCACAGCTGGGCAGCACACTTCAAGCTATACACAGCAAGGCTCTGTGCGTCACTGGTGCTCCCTCCTGGTTGTAAAAAGCTTCACTTGAGAGGGCGTCTAAACCAGGAAGAGATCAATGCCAGTAAGGATGGACAGTTATTCACACAGTATGAGACTCTCAAACACCACCACTTGCCTGTCTGGTTCTGCCTGTCATTTCACATTAAATTATGACACTCGAGTGTAACATCAAGCAGCACCTGCTGTAAGCCACTGGGTAATAAGCAGCATTTCCTTCACAGACAAGCTTAGTTGAGGAATGTTTGTGCAGAAGGTACATAAACTAGCAGCAGCCCTAGGAATGCTCTCAGAAGTTTGCCCAACAATACAATGCCATTTAGAAAAATGGCAAAGGTCATTCAATTTCACTGTCCACTGTTCAGCTCTCTCAAACCAACAGAAGACAACTAGGACAGTAGGTGTCATCGGTTTATTTCACTGCAGTTAGTGGTTGAACCTTGAAGGACAAGTGCTAACACAGTGAATGCTAGAGAAGATGCCATCTCCAGCATCAGTGTCAGAGGAAAGCATAGCACTCAAACAACTTTCAGATTTCATAGTGTATCACCACTGGTGGCTCTTTATTGGGGTCTCCTCCTCTCTCCAGATACAGGTCATTGAAGGGATATTGCTTCGGTCCCTACAAGAGAGAGGCAAATTAATTCACCAAGCAAACAAAGGGGCATCCCATCACACCCCCACCCAAATCAAAGCTTGTTATTTCCAATTTAGATTTCTATTTCTTAAGTGCTTCAGTAGGAATATTAAGAGTATATGGGAAGTAAATTCAGTGACAGAGTTCTTTGTATAAACCCATGTCCTTTAACAGGAACATCAAAGTGGTTTTGCATTTAAACTTAACCAACAGTTCATCTCACAGCATGAAAATAATATATTGCAAAAGCTATTTGTGTATTATTCAGATATATTTTTCAGAAGTACATTCCAACTGATACAGGTCATGAGATGTAACTAAAAACAGGGCAAAAGAAGAGCTAAAGTATCACCCTCCAGCAGATGAGCACAGTGAAGGAGAATACCTAGATCAAAGAAGGGGTACTGCAAACAAGCATAGCTTAAAATTAGTTCCCTGGGAACAGGAACTGCTAACTATGAAAGAACCTGTGAGCTGAGCCAAGCCAACCAAAACAACAACTCAGGCTGGACGAGGCCACAGGACACCCCTTGGCCCAGCTCCTGCCAGCAGCAGGATTTTGCAATCACACCAATCAATTCTGCTTCAGCAAAACCTCTCTTCTGGGTACCAGTAGTGACAAGAAACACAGCTACTTTTCCCTTCCTTTACCCAAGGGCACTACTCACCACAGGCCTGTAAGACGGATACATCCCTCCAATAACAAACATGACCAGCATGGTACCCACAAAGATTAAGAAGTGTCTGCGCATGATGTGCCAGGGGACTACAGTGGGCGATGTATCAACACGGTTACGAATATACATGTCAAAGTCCCAGTGCATCTAAAGAACAAAAGAAAACCAACAGACATTTACCAACCACGCTCAAGCTGCTTTTATCAATGGAAGAAGTATTTTATAGTATTCACAAAACTGCCAGAAGCTGTTTCATCTCCTCCTTGAAAATGGAGTTAAAGCCACAGAGGAGGCAAGTGATATACCTACAGTCACAGCAAGTGGTCAGTTACAGTAAAACTCGTGACTTTAGATTCCATCCTATACTTACACCAGGTAATATGCTTAATTACAGGGTAGCAGCAGCTTGTATACATAATCACTGTATTATATTTGTTTCCCAACACCGTTGAAAAGGCATGGTATAAATTGGTACCCTAATTTATGGAACACACCCAAACAGAAGAAGCAGTGTAATTTCAAACAGAGAAGCAACTACCTGTCACTTGGATGCTGGTTCCTCAAAACAGGTAGGGTACCTGCTGCTGCTGTGACTCCATGACCACAGCAGGACTGGTAGTAAGCTAATGCCCTTCTGATGGAAGCAGATGGGCATTTAAGCTTCTGCCTTGAAGTATACAAAGGGAAGTCCCAAGCATGTTCTGCTTATAGTCTCCTTTCACATTACTGAAAGCAAAGAACTTAATTTGAAGCTTAAGCACTGCCTCTAGCTCCCCAGCTTTCCCCTATGCACACAGGGCCATTTGCTGTCAAGCCCAGATAGCCAGTCTACGCAGAACTCTGTTTCCTAAACAGAGGCACATGCTGATAACTGGAATGCACCAGTATATTCCACTTGGTCCCTTACTGACAACCCCATGTGGAAGGGTACCTATACTCACCTTCCTGTACCAAAGACCACCACAACTCAGAATTGCCATGGTTTCCTTCATGTGGTTCTATAACAGGCAATTTACCATGGCACACATGCTACAATGCTCTGGCATATTTATACTATGATATATTGCATACACAAGTTCACATAATCTCTACTGTTAGTATGAAGAGGTCAAGTCAATCACCAAGTTCAGTAATCACAGTTAGATGGCAGTCATTCACAGAAATATCTGGCACTAACTGAAAAGTTAGTCCTGACAAGGAGTTTGAAGAACGTAACTGAATAGAGCACCTATGTTAACTTTCAAAGTCTAAAGGATATCTTGCAAAATTTCTTCAGAGAAAGCCACCTTATTTGTATTCTTTCCCACAAAAAACAAACAAACAAAAATTACCAAACAAACCCTGGGGTAATAAATCAGCAATAGCTACTACCACTGTACTAAAACGGCTTTACTTAAACAATGGCTTCTTTGCTAAATGATTCTGAGCTAAACTCTCATACTGAGTCAGATCAGGCACAGAAAATGGATGAGACTTTTCCCATGGAGAAACATTTTTATTCTCCCTCCTCATATGTAATAAGATGTTAAGAGTCCTCAGCGCTTTCAAAATATCCACCCTGAGGGCTATAGCCTCCCTCCAAATGACCAATTGTCCATGCTTGCATAGGGAACACACACCTGAACTTGGCAATACAATTACACAAAGACTTAAATAGAAAACACTAACAAAGATGTGCATGTTAGCATTTAATAACAGTAGTATGGATTAGCAGCTTGAAAAATGCTACTAGCATTCCTACCGGCTCTCCCCAGTTATGCCTCGTGTCTCGCTGGTCCCACTGGTACCAGGGGTCTCTCTCATGCTGAGACTTATCAGGGAGTTTGGGATAGTCACCATAACTGCAAGAAACAGGCAAAAAAACCCCAGACATATAAGAAATCTGTATTAATTTAGACATATTTTACAGGAGACACTATAGGATAGGCTTATGAAAATGGAAGCATTGCTTTGATTTCATAACTTCTATGCATATGATTTTATAAATGCACACATGCAACCAGCACAACCATTACCACATTGATGTCACTGAGGCAAACAGCATTCCTCCAATGGGGCCTTTTGGGCTATGCTAGCTGGAAGAAAATGCAAGCTAGAGTGAAGAACAGAACTGTAGCTGACTTGTCCATGCCATAGCATTCCCTAACATTTAAACACTTCCTGAAACTTTTATTCTAGAGATGGCTTTCAATTCATCCCTGCTTAGCCCTGCATCACATCAGCATACGAAGCCTCTCATACGGCATTTTATTCGTGCGTGTCTCCAAGTCATTCCACTTGTTCCTGTATTAAAAGTGCCTTCAAGCTCTAAGCTCACAGCACCTGCGGGCGCGCAGCAGAAGTCACAAGCCCGCAGCCCCTCCGCACAGAGCCAGAGGTGCTGCAGACCACCCCAGCTCACCCGAAGCCGTCGTCAGGGTAGGGCTCATAATCCTCCACCCGCATGTTGTACTTCTTCGCGGCAGCTGCCCGCTCCTCCGGCGTGCGAGGATACGGCCCGGGCAACATGTCCTGGGTCACCTGCGAAGCTGGCGGAAGAGCAACACGGCCGCATAGACACGGGCCCCACCAGCAACCGCGGCCGGGCCCGGGAGGCCGCTCCGCCCT
>JAOEHY010026560.1:0-43119 GCA_025447955.1 Psilopsiagon aurifrons | reverse complement strand
CACCGCCTCCGCCCGCTGCCACGTTTGCCTGGGCAGCGCTGCCCCCCCAGCAGCGCCCCGCCCCGCCGAGCCGCTGCTCCCCACGCTGGGGTCCGGCGGACACGCGGGTGCCAAAGCGGGCGGTGCTGCCTGTGGGAAACCGAACCGTGCCGTGTTAGCAGCGGACTGCGTTCGCCACATCGAACCTCTGGGAGCGGGGCTACACACACATACGGAACTCGTGCAAGTGGCGGCTGCCGGGTTTCAGCGGCAGGGCAGGCTGCCAATCACGGCGAAACGGCGCTCCGGTTCCGCACAGGGGCGGCTGCAACCTGGTTTCAATACGAAATCAGTTCAGCTTAACTTCCCTATTCAGGGCTGCCAAGAAACCGCGTGAGCAGGTGTAGACAAAGCTCCAGCTGAGCTGAAGGCACGAAGCTTGGATAGTCTGAGTGTAAACAGGATCAAAACTAAAGCTAGACAACCATCCTTCGGGCTGAATAGCATTCTCTGACTTCATGTACTTCGAAAATGAAGTAAGCCAAAATGCTTTTGGGCTGTTTAATTCTCAATAAAGCACCAGTACAAGACATCCATGTAACTTAGTGAACCTGCTTTCTAGAGTGTCTCCCAAGTGTAAGCAAGCCTTTACTCATGGACATGTACAGTGAGGATGAGTGAGAGGCCAAAAAGAAAAGAGTTCAGAGAGGCCAGGGAGGCAGAAAAAAGCAAGGGTTCAGCAAAGACAGAGGACTACTCAAAGGGGATAATGTCTGGGGAAATCAGCAGATACCTCCCCACAAGATATCCCATTCCTGTAATATTTCAGAAGTTCTCCTCTAGCTCCCTTCTCTTTACACTTTGCAGCTACCAGGGAACAGGTTTAGCCAGATTTCCTCATCCTGAGGGCATGTGTAAAATCTGCAAGTATTGATGTAACCATCTTCGATTTGCTGCAGAACTGGTGAAGAGTCACTAATTCTTGAAAGACAGAATCCTGCAGGCACACTGCTTTTCCATACTCTGCACAGGAGCAAAATCGTAGACTGACCTACACCATCACACCTCCAAGAGCAGCAAAGTGATTTGCTTGCTTTAAAGCACAGGCTTTGAAAATGAAGAGGTAACCCAAATGCAAGAGAAGCAGCTCTCACACATAACAAATCTGGGATGACGTGGAATGTTGAATGTTCCCCCAGCACACTCTGGCTCTGTGACTCACAGCAATGTCTTCACGCAAGCCTTTCTCTGCACCACTCAGAGGTCCGCATCACCTTCCAGGAAAACCACTGCAAACTATTTGAGTCCTAATTAAAAATGCTCTCCTCATGCTGGGCACCTTAAGTCCAGTCCATTGGTGGTTTCAGGGCTAGCAACAAACGCTGTGAGTTCCACAGACCAGCAGAAATCCTTTCCTTCTGGTTATATAGGTCCTAGCACTAATGGATGGAGCATCCAAAACCTGGCAGATCAAAGCATCAGACATCCTGGACTGTGATTTGAGAAGACATTTGATAGTCTATGGTATTCAGTGGAAACTGCTCCAGGGGGCAGAGTTAAGAGAGTGAGGGAGGCGGAAAAAATATTACAAGGGATAAAACAAGTAAAGGACAAATACAGAGGTGTCAAATATACAGATGTGGAGCCCAGAAACAGAAAGTATCAGCTCAGAGGTCAGTCAGCAAGAGAAGTCAATCTGAAACATCCACAGGTCTGAACCATCCCATGAAATGTGGAAGATTGATTCTTAGGAGAATGGATGTTAATTATCACATCCCTCATCACCATTGTCTTCAGTTCCCAGAGATAGAATCATAGAATGGTTTGGATGGGAAGGGACTTTAAAGATCATCTCGTTCCAATCCCCTGCCATAGGCAGGGACACCTTCCATTAGACCAAGTTGCTCAAAGCCCCATCCACTTCCAGGAATGGGGCATCCAAAACTTCCCTGGGCAACCTGTGACTGTCTCACCACCCTCACAATAAATGTCTAATCTAAATCACCCCTCTGTTAGTTTAAAGCCATTCCCCCTTGTCCTGTCACTACATGCCTTTGTAAAATGTCCCTTCCAGGTTTCTTGCAGTACCCCTTTAGGGAAGGGTGCTCTAAGGCCTCCTCAGAGCTTTCTGTTCTCCAGGCTGAACAAACCGAACTCTCTCAGCCTGTCTCCATAAGAGAGGTGCTCCAGCCTCCTGAGCATCTTCGTGGGCCTCCTCTGGACTCACTCTGGTGTTGGGTGTCCCAGAGCTGAACACAGCAGTCCAGGTGGGCTCTCACAAACACAGCAACATGCAACCTGATTTCCATGTCCACACAGCACGAACTGTGAACAAACTACACCATTTAGCTAATCACATCACTTAATGATCAACAGATGAACCCTAGATCAACAGTAAAATAGGCTATTACACATAAGGAGTATATTCCTAGACTAAATGAAGAGCCTTTTTTTATTCAAGTTTCCTCATAGTTGTAAACTGTAAAATGCTTTGCTTTTAAAATGCATTTTTAGCCAATTTTGTTCGGTGCATGGGAACGTTACTGATACAGTACCTGAGCATCACCAGAAACAAGTCTTGCTTCAATGCCTTAAAATGGGCTTACAGGCAACAAGAACACCCTGTGGGAACCACTGCTGCCAAAGCACATGCCCATACCCGACATGGGTAAATCTTATACTGTAAGGTCTGACATGGGACCTTATACTATCCTTGTGGTGCATTTCCAAGTAGGTGCAACACCCACCACTCTAGCTACACATTCAACCAGGGACCGGTCATCCCATTCACTTGGATTTGATCCTTTCCGTTAAGCTAACAAATGCTGTCTTAAAGAAAACCTCCTTTCTGAGTTCCATTTTGGAGGAAAAGATGGCTGCGGCACACTGGTATCCTTGCACTTGCCTATCCATCCTTCCAAGCTGCAACTTTCTTCAGCTGTTCTGAACTGTCTGTAATTAGCTTTATAACAAAGATGATTTCAGGAACTGGCAAGACAAAGTAAACACAGAGAAAACAAACAAGTCATCCTTTTAGCTTCTGATTACACCCTCTGCTTTGCTCTTCCACATCACTGCACGGTCAAGATTACCTTGCAACTGCCCTGTACGTACTCCCAACACTCGTACTCATTGCTTTATCATCTCTTGTGACTCGGCTTATCTTATGACAAGACAGGCTGATTAAGGAAGGGCTGCTCCACAAGAGCATTCAGAGTATAAAAATTATACATTCTGAACAGGCATTATTCATATTAAAACACAGATTTTTTTTTTTTTGTTTCATACATTACACTGATAAAATAACGGTATCCCCTTGGTTTTACTTAGGCCAGGCTAGTGCTTTTGATTTAACAGCAGTTATATGAGCTCTGCTACTTCTGCCTCTCTGATATGGCAGTAATGATCACATCTGACCATGAGACTATTGTATGTAAATGAAAGTGAAAACTAACACGTTCAGTGATAAAGCTTACATTTCCATAGCTAAGCCGATTTACCTCTCTCAGGCTGCATTACCCCTCTAAATGAAGCCAGCTACGTACAAGCTGCTGCCAGTGCACTGACCTGTGTCAGCACAAAGCTTGGTTTGGGACTAGGCCCCCACATTCCTAGCTGAGAGGCTTCATAGGTGCAGCCACTGGCCAAAGAAAATCCAAGCCGCTTTGGCACCAACAGGCAGCAGCATACAATGATCATGCAGCAGCATGGTTCTCTTGTGTAAGACAGGTAGAGCTGCCCAGGGAGATACACTCCAAGCTGAAAACCCACGAGTTACTTGTATACCCAGCAAACATCCAGAAGCAAGTACAAATAAGGAGGAACTGGATCCCACCCTTCTTGCATGATGTGCACAGCTGCTGACTCTGCAAAAAGTGATATAGTTGACTGTACTGCAAGATGCACACACACATACACACACTTTACCGTGGAATGTCACCAAATCCAGTGACTTGTACGTACATGCTTTCAACTTCCTCTGAAATTCAAAAGCTAGAGCAGATGCTGGAGCAGCAATGTTATGAACCTGGAGACCAGCCCTGATGTGAAAGAGGAAGAATGCTGCGGAGGAGACAACTTACGTGAATGATCAGGGCAGGGCTGCTGGTTTCTGACAGGACACATGGACTCCATTTTAACCCCCTGTTCCACTGGTAAGGCTCTCCTCTTTAAACTCCATATCTTGAAAACTAAAGCAGACAAAAAAGCAAACAATATTCAATAGGAAAGTCTCTTCCATTGATTTGGCAAGATACAGAACAGATGCAGAAGATACACAACAAATTGGACACTGTTCCAGACTACCTCCCTAAACCAACCCACCTCCAAATCTCTACTTCCATACACTACTGCCTGTCCTGGAACTACAAAATAGTTTCTCCTGTGCAGTGTACGAAAAATACTAATTTCAGAGAGAAAGAGAGAGAATTTTTTTTTTTTTGGCCCTCTAAATGAGTATTTTTACAGAAACTGTTTCCTTCTCCTAGCACAGGAACAGAGCTAAGCTCATGGACGGTTTTTCTCACTCAACACAAAATGTAGATTCTGGCAATTCTTTTTAACATCAAAATATTGAATTATTTTCAGTATCACTTTACTATTTGACAATCTTAATCATGAAAGTCAATAAGCAGAAACTGTCAGTTTTGATTTCCTATTTCTAATGCATAATTAAAACAAATAAAAATCAGTATAACTAATGTAAATGGCTGTAACAAAGGTGAAGACAGGCAGGGTGGCCAAGCACACAGACACTACTTACTTAGGCATATTGCAAAATGCCCCTACAATTTAAAACTGTTAAACATGAAACCATTAAAAGTAGTTACCAGCGGCATGTTAACAGACCATCCCACATTCCTACCACTCTATATTAAAAAACAATCCTGGAGTAATACTGAAACAAAGTCATACCAAGTCATGTTACTGTGTTCACACTTCAGAAGTATGTGAAAGCTCTATGAAACAGCAACACCTGTGGCCTCACACAGCTGAGAGGGACTTGGTAAGGACAGCACTCCCAAGGCAAATTTTGGACCATCTATGCTGATTTAATCAGTTGTGGCCACCCCAGCTCGTGCTGCTGCCCCTGGGCAAGGCACTAGAGCAAATCTCTTGAATGCCCTTTCTCTGCTACCATGCAACTCCAATCAACTGTGTTAAACAGCCTCAGGAGGGGTTAGGCTGAGGCCAGATGTAAAGCTCCTCTCATATAGCCACCAAAAAGCTCCTCTCATGCATCCACTGCTGCCCAGAGAACAGCTGGCAAAGAATGTGTACGTAGTGACTCTGTGGGCTCCAGGACAGAGGCTGTACCCACCAGGTGGGCAGGCACTGGCATCTAGACCCAAACAGCTCTTCTACAGTGTTCATGTGATCCAGGCTCAAGCCTTAACACAGATGTCACTAGATTTTTTTCTCTTTATCAGCTATTGTGCAACTTTTAACATTTTCATAGAATCACAGAACAGTTGGAAGGGACTTTAAAGCTCATCCAGCTCCAATCCCACTGCCATGGGCAGGGACACCTTCCTCTAGACCAGTTTGCTCAAAGCCCCGTCCAACCTGGCCTTGAACACTGCCAGGGATGCAGCAGCCACAGGTTCTCTGGGCAACCTTTTCCAGTGTCTCACCACCCTTACAGCGAACAACTTCTTCCTTATATCTAATCTAAGTCCATCCTCTCTCAAGTTTAAAGCCACTGTTCTTACACAAAGTAAAATCAACAGAGCCAAGCATTTCACAAAAGTCAGGTCTTTCTCAGTAGCAACTCTACCCAAAGATTCAGGGAAATAAATGCCTTTAACACATGTGAGAAAACTAAATTATCAGTAATTAATGCACATTTCTGGTTTTTGTAAGTGCATACATGCTGTGATCTTCACTACCTTTTAAATATTTGCTGCAATGATAGAAAAATCTAAGTAACAAATATTCTCTATACAACACACGCTACAAAATGAGGTAGTACACACATGGCATATTGCTACCCAATAGTCTTGAAAACTTGAATAATCAAGTTCACCTTTCTCACAACTGAGATTAAAACAAAGTCCTGATTCTCATTTATATGAAGAATTGCTGGCACTGAATAAATTCTCTCTAGTGCAAACAAGAATAACAAGAAGAAAGCTGGTCTACTAAGTGTTTCTTTTAAAGTGATTCCAGTGCAATCTTCTAAAATGACCCAGATTAAAGCCTTCCGTTAGGAAAAGAGGCCAGGAGACCCAAAAGGGCAGGAAAATCCAGTAAGTTTTGTATGTCTCAAATCAAGTATATAAATATTTCATTTAATCAGTTCTTGCACAATGATACGTATCTTTACATGCTTTCATCTTTCTCACTGAGGAAGATTTGAAATGATCTACACATGAAAAATACTGCTAAGTCTATTCATAAAACAGTATTCTATATTTTTATTTTTCAAACAGCACGTGACCACATTTAAAATGCATCATTTGCAAATATAAATTATCAAACTATTAGTTTAATTAAAAATAAAGCAAAAACGTAACTTCCCTTAGTATCACAATACAGAGAAAGGTATTATAAACCCAAAAAAACTAAGTTAAGCATAAGAAAACAATAATGTCAAAAGTGATGAAACTCATTAAGACACTTAATGAATAAATCAATCCTAAGAATACAATACCATTCACCATGATTATGTTAAAAAAAAGAAAAAAAAAAGAAAAAAGCAATCTTTCATTGCATTATACAGATAAAACAATCCAATCCTTCATGCCACATTTTGTAAACCATGATATAAATTACACTCACAGTCAAATGAACAGGAAGAGTAACTCCCAAAATATTTTAAGTTGCTTTTAGGGCAGAAATAAAGGCAGAAATAGAATCATTTAAAATATATCAAGTTTAACCAAAATTCATTTGGTCAAGCCTGCTATCCAAATAGTTTTGTTTCCTGCAAAACTATTTTTGTCTTTTTTGAATTATGAAATTTAAATGTCTCTTTTACATATTAAATGCAAGTCACGTTGAGCTACATTAAATCCTTTTATACTTGGATCATTTTTGCCTTGAGACCCAAACATCTTTCATGTATCTACACACACACACAAACACACACACTCTCTCTCTCTCGATATCAGGAAATTCCTCATTTCACAGGAAGAAACACTCACATACTGATTTCTGTCAGGAACACAAGAAATACACAAATTCATACTTTTCAGGTTCCTACAAAACCATCTCTCACCTATATACAAACTTTTACTGAAGGAATTGAGGTTACGGTCTTTTGTCTGATAATAAAGGGACGGAAAAGATGTAGGATAAAGAAATACTGTATAATCATTGAAATAAACCTATTATCCTAATTTTATCTATATGCATTTTTTTTTTTTATTAATTGAAATACAAAGAAGGCATATAGACTTCTGGAAAATAACACTATATAGGAAATGCACTGTAAAAGTGTTCCACTATGTATCACCAAGTTTTCATAATACAGTTTCTTCTCTACACTAGATTTTGTACTAATTTCTCTGTCTTCAAATTCATCAATTTCCAGATCCAATTCCACACTACATAGTATGCCTTCAAAATAAAACGAGGTCACTTGCTTTACTGAATACCAAGTCCCTTGCCAGACAGCATTAAAAAAAACACAAGACTACATAGACGAAGTCCAGTATAATTCATTTCTGACAATGAAAATTTCAACCTCTCATACTGTTGCAAAATTCCTCCTACTGAAATGCTTTACTACAATAATAATAATAAAAAGCATACATTACATATAAAAGATACCAGTGTACTAAAAGTGACAGAAGTGGACTAGCAAATCCTTCAAAGCACATATTATATAAATGACTAGCATTTAAAAACATTTTTTTTCTATAAAATGTGGGTCATATACATTTATAAATTGGGGGTAGGGAGTTCTAAAGCAGTGATGACTGTTCAGATAGTTATGCTGTTCTGTACATTCTGTTATCAATTCAAACTATAAGTTTGACATATAGATTATTTATTGGAATATACCCATCTCATAGCTCGTAATTTGAAAAATACGCAACTCAAATGAAGAGGTGACTTGTAAGTTGAATGTTTATCTGAATGTCAAATAAGAAGAAAACTACTCCTTTCTACTGGAGGCCAAAGTCTCATCAGTTCAGTATCGGGACTTAAAGACTCCAGATTTAAGCGGAGGAATTGTCAGGAATCGGCACAGAAGCAGAATAGTATCTCTCATCCTTTAGAGACACAGCTATTCAACTTTTGCAGTCTTCCTCAACTTGCAGAAGTGCAGCCAAGCCATTCATTTCTTACTCAAAGTGTGTACGGATGAAGCCACAGATCTAAAGACTGTCCCCTACGTGACTGAAATTGTGCTGTGTAAACAATGTTACATACTCCAGCAGGAGGACATTTGAATTTATTTATAAAAAAATGATTAAGAATATTCATTAATTCAAACAAGGCTATTAACTCCCAAAGGTATTTTTGGAACTTATCCTTATGCTACTTGTAAAGTTAGCACTGTTGTGTATTATTGCTTACAACCAGTACATCATCATATGCCTTCTAACAGAGCAGTACTGTGATCAGTTTGTACGTATTTACAGGCTTTTCTGTTTTGTTTTTAAACAAGCTATAAAAACATTACATACTTTACAGACAATACAAATACTCAAGTCAAACAAATGGAATGCATAACAATAAAACATCAAAAAGGAAGACTGACATAAGTCCTTGATTGTCAAGACACATTTATATTTATATATAAACTCTAGCTGTGCAGAATCAAAGATTCAATCATAGGTACATCCTTATTTGATAAATCATATTTACAGCATGATATTGCATAAAAAAATAAAATAATGTTGTTTACACAATATTACCTTTCCATCCATTGGATTAAGGAAAGCAAGAAACAACTCTTAGAAATGTTTTCTTGCCTCAGTTTGTGTTTCCTACCAGAAGATGTAATTTTAAAAAGGAAACAAGGTTTTATATGCCAAGTAGAGCAAAAGCGACTATAAATTTATTTCCCTGACACAAAGCAAATTAAAACTGGAGAAAAAAATTAAATTTTAACTTAAAGACATCTTTCCATTAGTAGTAATACTTTCTTAGTACTTGTCCTTTGCAGAGTGAGTTTCAGCTAAATGCATTACATGCCTAACATAAACATGCATTACCCTAAGTCGAATGAACTTTCAAAGTTACAAGGCTTCATTTTAGTAAAAAAGTTAACACTAGGAAACTGCAACAGTATTCTTTTGCTTCAGTACCCACCATGTAATTTGAAAGTTCACATGTGGACTGGTACCGACTTGCATAAACATATTTCTGCCCGCTAATATTTTCAAACGGATTCCCAGGAATATTAGGTTTTTCCCTCCAAATTGTAATGGTATTCAAACAAGCAAACAGAGAATAAAAAGACCAAAGCTCTCAAAGCCAAGAAAATTTAGCAAATCCACATACATAAAGTAGTCCAATGCTGCAAAATTCAGAGTGACTTCATCCAAATATTCTGGTTCATTTCAAACAGTTACTGCATATGATACAAATACCATAAAAATATTCTGAACAAGCATGGTATATAATGTATCTGTCCAGGTGGAAATTTTTCATAGGAGAACATGTATACTTTAGAGTAAACTCCAAATGTTACAGCAGAACCCCAAAAATTTGCAGCAATGGCTTAGAAACCCTTTACAAATGGTAATTCTGAAAACAGTGAAGAAGCAGGCAATGAAAGCAAGGATGTCACATCATAAAATGTACTTTGTTCATTTATTTTGACAACTGTAATTTAGTTTTCAATACCTCTACCTCCCAGTATACTTGTATAAATCCTGTAGTATACTTGGGCGAAGTCATACAGTATTTCTAATATCAGACCTCACTACAGTACTTTTTAGACTATTGCAGAGAAGTGGGGAAGAGATCACTGAGGATGTATAAACCTACTGGATGCTCTGATTAGTGGTCAGCAAATTAGCAAGATTTTTCTGTACTTCTCAATTAACAATGAAAAGCTCCCATCATCCAAAAAATTGACAAGTATAATCTAAAAATTATACAAGTGTCATTTCACATGAACACTTTCTTGTCCTATTTTCTTCTTGAAACATCATTTTCCTAAAGACAACACTAGGAGACACAAGATCATAAACATAGTTCTTTTATCATCCAATTTAAATTGTTTAGCTTGATATGCATAAACCAACATACAGTAACACACATGGTTAATCCTTCTCCCCAAACCTTGTAATTTATGATTAATTCATTCTCAAATCAAATGAAGAAAATGTAAATGCCTATTAGTATACCATTACGATTCCTTCATTGTCTGTTATATTAATGGTAAAACATATCAAAGGGTTCATGCTAAAAGGGACACTGTCAAGTAATTTAGGACCAAAATATGGTCTATTAATATGAGTGTATGTATATATATGTACTGCACATATAGTTTGGTAATAAATGTAATCAATTTCCTCCTTTTTAAAATCATCACTGCTCTATCACTAGGAGATATCCCCAAAACATTCCACCTCACACGCACACAAACACACACACTCTCAGTGCTTGCATGACCTTTAAGAGCGTCTGTTGTTAGATCTGTAGAATATAAATGCTCACCCCAGCTTTATGTGGTCTGACTGAACAGTATCAGTCTATGAAAAGAACAGAAAAACAAAGTTGGCTTTTGCCCAGACACATATGGAAAACTAACAAAAATGAGCACAGACCAGATCAAAATGAAGAGTGTGACTCTAGCAGGTTAAAAGCAGCAAAACATCAGCAGTGGAAAATGTTACTAAATAATGTAATTATTAACAAGCAAAAACTTCCTACATAGTTAAACCTCCCAGAACTACATGCACACTTATTTCATAATAAGAGGGCATATGCTCGGGAAATCACTGCTGTACAGTTGGTTATCTCCTGCAGTACAGAAAGCTTCAAGTATCAACAGATTAACTACTCACAACACCGCTTTAATTGTACATGTGGAAGAATCCTGTAAGACAGTCCCTGTGGGGCAGACAGGGATGTCAACACCTATCCTAAGGCACGGAGTAGAGCTGTAATGGCTCAGCAGCAGGCTAGAGAATAAGCTGTGACATAAGGAATAACAGTTCCCCAGGTAAATGCCACTTTGTTCTGAGCAAGAGCAAGTTCCTTCACTCTTGAAAGCCAAAAACGCTTGTTCCCTCATACATCCCAGAAGTAATTCCTAAGTGTGAAGATGGCATGGAGTGAGAACTACTCCTTCCTACTCCTCTGTCACTTTCTCACAGCATACTACCAATGTAGTAACTTTTGAAAATAAAGCTGAGTCAATCTCCTCAGGGAGAAGGAGGTTTTATTCCTCTGACCTTCCTATGGGGGCAGAGAAGTGCAGTACTCATCTAGCTATTTTTATTTCTTTTTTTTTTTTAGCTTTTGCTGCTTGTTGTATTTAACAAATACTACTGTTACTGGCCATCTACTTGCAACAACAGGTCATTAGAACAGTGATGCCAACACAGTATTATACAGGAAGCACAAGCTAGGATGAACACTGAAAACAAGATATGCATTACAAGAGGTGGCTTCCAGGGATACTGGGGCCAGATGTATTGTGTCTGTGCAACACAGAATGGAAAATCAAAAAACCAAACTGACCATAAAGGAAGAAAAACAGAGAGACATGAACCAGTTTTAAGATATCCTTTAAAGAAATTTCTTTACACATATCATTAATAATCCATAAGAAATTTACTTTTCTCCCTTGATGCTCATTCTTCATAACTCAGGGCCAAATACTCAGACAAAATTACTGGCAAGTCTTAGCATGCTCAAACACCTTCCTATATTATATACAGGATCAATGAATCAAAACAGAACCTGTTTTGTTATACAAAAAGTATTAAGAAGTTTATATAAATTTTATTTCTTGTCAGTATAAGAAGCAAGCTATGGATAATAAACACACTTTCTCCCTCAACTGTACCAGGTGAAGGAAACGCTGAAATAGTGCTACCATTAGGGAAAAGAGACAGATGAGTTTCCTAGTAATGAAAATTAAGAAAAATACTGCTGCTGCTTTGGGAAGAGGTGAGAACTGCTGTATGATCTTCTAAAGTCCTTTCTTAAAAGAAGGATGGATTTTAGCCACTTGAGACGCAGTCTTTTCTCCTAGCTGATGGTTTCATCTAAGACATACCACCTAGCAATAGTGCTATAAAAGGATGTATGCAATCCTATTTAAAAAAGAAACACAACCACCATATACATACATACCTATATATATATATATATATACGTGTGTGTGTTTTTCCCTGGTTAATCAGCCTAAATTAGGCTTAAACTGCCTTAAACTACCAGACAGTGTCCCTTTAGGGAAGGTGCAAAAAAATGAACATACAGTTCAAAATCTGTAACTTGTTAACTTAAACTATACAATAGTTATGCTACTCAAATATTACCACCTTAAAAATGCACACATAACTACTTATCGTACCATACTGTATACTTCAAGACAAAGTACTATTCAAAAAAACATATTCATGGTACAGGGATAAACTTTGTAGTTTATTTATACGGTGAAATGCAACGAAAACTTCTGATCACTTGTCTATGCTGGAAAAAGAATTTCTGTTCACTAGCATTATTCAGCGGTTCTGGCTGGTAAAATTGTAATGACTTTCACTAAGCAAACACTAAAAAGGCTGGGAATTTGAATGCCCACTTCTTCAGCTTTCAGGGGTACTTCAATAAATTTAATGGGCTGAACTGTCAAAATTCTAGAAAGAGAATTAAAAAGGTTTTTACGGAAGCTAAGAGTACCCAATCTCAGGTATACTGAAAAGAATTACTGTATGATATGAAAATGATGCAGCCATATCAAACCTAAAAATGGTTTTATTTTTTGAGAAATCGAAACTATGAAGTTGACTAAGTGCTCTATGTTAATCATTATGAGTATGTAGGGTAAGGTACAATTAAGCTTTTAAATCCTGGAATACACAATTTGTGTGAGCATTATGCAACTGGGAATGTCAGCTACAGAGTATTTTAACTAAAACTTCAGAATCTTGATATCTGCGTGTGGAAAAGTCATTGAAAAGTTACATCTAGATTCAGCTATACAAAGAAATACATATTACTTCTGGAATGAAGTAAAGGCTTTAACAGTTAGGCATTTTGCTTTAAAAAAAGTGTTTAAAATATTTTAAATTAATCAGACCTTTAAATAGTAGTCTACCAGAAATCAATTTTTCCTCCAAACGCAACTCAAGGTAATGCAAAGCATAAATAAAAGGGCACATGGTCTACAATTATTTTTGAGAGAGATGGGCAAAGGATTCTTTCTTTAGAAAATGCCATCTTTTAAAGCCGTATTTGCCTGACTTTGAATCTTATTGTTTATTCTGTGTGTTCAGTACATGTTGATTCCCTGCTGAAGAGCAATGACTATGCTGACAAGCTTAGAAATGACAATATGAATAGTGTCAGACAATAAACTGTCCTCCCAAAGCACTGAAGGAAACCAGTAAGGAAACAATCATGGGGGAAGTCTTACCTGGGGATTTTGTTTATTTAAAATTTCATAGAAGGTAAAATATGTTCTGGATTCAAACAAGTGAATAATAAACTGCTTTTGATAAGGGCACCAACATCAGGCAGTTCAACAACTGCTGACTAACAAAAACACAACAAAAGAAAAAAAAGGAAGCAGTTACTGGTCTTGCTAATATCAGCTTAGCTTTGTTTTAACATAGCACTCTTAAAAGCTGTACAGAACTCCATCTTATACAGAGCAACCCCCTTTTGACAAATGTGTTCTAAAGTGCCAGTATTATTTACAAAGGTTTCTCAGCCAAAAGTCTGGCCTGTTGTGGCATCAGGTGAAGAAGTCATCCCAGCTCTGCTATCGTTTACATTCACCAAGGGAAATTCTGGGAAATCAGCACTTGTCCCTGGTCCCCGAAGGTTCACCTGTCCATTGGCAGTGCTAAACTGAGATGATATTCCAGCTCTTGCCCCATGGTACTGAGCTCTAAAGGGCTGCTCAAAGGAGCTAATTTGATATGCTTGATGAACAGGCTGTGCCTCTGCTTTCTTCTGAGAAGTTACTTGATCCAAGAAGTCCTGTGTAGAGGAGGAAGAAGAATGATTTGCCTCATCACCTGAAAAGGGAAAAGGGTGCTGCGAATCACCAACAATTAGTCCAAAATGAGACTTGTCTGGAGTTGTTCTTAATGGAGAGTTCATTCCCGATCGAAAGCTATTGACAGGTATAGACGTGTAGACCTTCTCCATGGAAGGAAATGCTGGCTGGGTTGTAAGAGTCTGGTTATCAGTCACAAAATTAAGGCTTGGGTTATTCAAATAGGCATCATTTTGGCTAGTTCTGTCCAAAGCTTGTTGTAAAAACTTTGAATATTCTTGTAACATACTAGCTTTATCTGATGAGGAAGCCTGAGAGCTTGTTCCAACAGTCTCAGATTGGGTGACCTCAGATACTTCAGAAGAATTGATTGATATACTGGAAGTCACCTCAGTGTCAGCCACACTGAAAGATATCTCATGTTGTCCATTAGCCTTGTGTGAATAATGATCTAGCAGAGTCTGCAGTACCTCATCTGGAATGACATTTTTGTCATGGTTACCTTTAATTTCAACATTCAGTGCCTGTGTGTCTAATATTGAGGCCGTAGCAGTTTCATCAATGACGCTGGCCACAGCCGCCTGTGTTACTGAAGGCTGAGATGCTATGGTACTTACATTCAAGGCATATTCTCTACTGTTATTACTAGCTGCTTGTAGATATCTCTTTTTCTTTAAAAACTGCATTGCATCATCATAATTAGTGCTGCTGTGTACAGGCTTACTGGGTCCTTCCTGTAATGTGTCAACTTGATCAATGTCAGCATTACCTTCAGAGTCCAGTAAACTTTGCTTATCCACAAGATCAAAGGCATACTTTGAAACTTTGTTGTCTTCATATGTAGATAAGGGTGAAATGGTTTGACTTTGTTCAAGTGGCTGTTTCAGACTCCTCTTGCTGTTAACCTTTTTGAGAACAAGTTTAGGTGGGTGTATTTCTCCAGAGTTTGCTTCTTCTAAGTGTGTTCCACTGACCGAAGAATGTGGCATCTCAACAGCATATTCTGCTACCATATATTCATCTTTTACTTTAGTGCTAGAAGAGTACAACGGCAAATAGTCATTTTTGTCCTTCTTCTGTTCCAATTTATCTGCACTTTCCTTATCTCCAGATTTCGTTTTCTCTGTTTTCTGCCTTTTCTTCTTTGGCAAGGAGCTGTCTTTCATAGGCGTAGAGAAACCAGAATCTTCCTCTGATGGCAAGAAGCCAACTTTGGTGGCACTTCTGTTCGGTTTCTTGTCGCGGTTTTCATGGCACATACGTTTATGTTTCAGCACACGATCAGTCCTGGAGAAATACTGCAAAAGATTATTTTATTTTATTAAGTATTATAATTTTTGGAAAATATATTGGTGAAAAGAAACCTTTCATTCTAACTAATTTACTTGATAATTCATCCACTTTCCTGATTTCTAATCAAGTGTCAAAAAATGGTATGCAATCAATAAAATTAAGCAGACAGTTGTGACTTTGCTCCACCTATGCATCAAGACCACACACCTCAACAGAAAAAACATTTGGTGTACATTTATTTGCATGCACATGACTACAAGACCTGGTGAAAATCCTATCTGTACTGCTTGGGAATTGGTTGGTGTTTTGTTTTGCAATTGTGAAAGATTTTGCTAAATCATCTTACCTGCAAACAGTATTCACACTGGTAAGGCTTCTCTCCACTGTGCGTTCTTTTGTGCCTTTCCATGTGATACTTCTGAATAAACCTCATACCACATTCATCACAACGAAATGGCTTTTCACCTGATAAAAAATACATAGCAATGTTAATCTAAAAAAAAATAAACCTATCTTCTTCCATACAATTGCCAGCTCAAATACTGCATTTGCTATTAGAAATAACAAAGAGGACTTTGCCTGTTGCTACGAAAAACAATATAAGGCTTGCTCACATCACTATTTTCCCATCACTCTGTAGCCAATGCCTCTAACTTCCTTTCAGCTTTTATACTGAAAAAAACCACCCCAAACCAGCCACCACCTTCAAATCTAAATTCTTGCACCCTCTTTCTAATGTAGGTGCAGATATCTGTCTTAAACCTAACAAATGAAGAACTGCAAGGACAGCTTTCCTGAACTGCTGCTGTTGCATAATATTTTGTTTTTTAGGGCAGCCAACTGTATAAAAATACCTCAATTCTCTCACCAGCTTATTAACTCAAACCCACCCCTTCTAGAAGAGAATTATGCATTTTCAAGCTTTTAATTTAACATTTCTGTATGGTGCTCTGTGCTTTCCATATTTTTCCTTTCCCTGTATGTAGTATTGAAAAACCTGCTCTAATAATGGCTATTTTGGTTGGAAACCGAATTTATTTATTTATCATGAATTAAAATATTTCAGAAATTACGCTGAAAACAAGACACCTCTGCAGCTGAGCAGGCATTGGCATACTCACAGGTTTCTCTGTTCGGTTGGGTTGTTTTGCTTTTTTTATTTTTATGAAATATTTGTTCAGACAATATTCATTGCGAATTCATCTTCAGTTTCCCCCTTATTTTTCCTCTCAAAGAAGCTCTGCAGTAAACTTTAATGACCCTTTCAGAACCTGGAGTAATTCTGTTTTTCAAAAAAACAACCTTTTGTCTTACATCTTCCCTCCAGTAGTTTTATTTTCTAGGTTTCTCTAAAAAAAACCAAGTGCATTGAAAAGCTAGGTTTGCTTTTACAAAAGTTCACTATTCTTTAATAGAGCTCATCATCCTGAACAACATTAATATTTACTAGGAAATAGTTTTGAACTGGATTGTCTTGGCAGCATCTATCAGCATCCTCTTTGTTCTGATACTGTACTGCACTTGGTTTGGGGATCTACATAATCTATCTTCTGTCTCCAGAAATACGCTATTTCTGTTTTTCTGAGGTAGTTTTATTATTAAAAAATATTTTATGAGATGATTACATTTTTGATAACAAATACAAAATGTTAGTAAATTTTATTATTTACAATGTTATTAGTGTGCATATTTTCTATTTAGAATACAGATATTTAGCCATCCTTCTGCAAAAGGAAATATGGTACCTTAACATAAGATATGGGTATTTATAGAAACTAGAATGGGAAATCTCTCAATCACTCACACATTTGCTTCTAGGCAGCTCATTAATGCCCAGAGTTTCAACCTTCTTAATTCCAAACTATTTCTATATCTCTGCCTTTTAAGCCTATGCCTTATTTTCAATTATTAATTCTTAACTCTCCATGTGGCTTCTCAGCAAGTCCCTTTCTTGGATTATATTTTTCCAATTTATTCTCTCCTAAATCAAATTACCTCCTCTCCTAAGATCTCTCAGCTTCTATCAGGTTTTTCTATAGGCTCACAACCTCAGCATCCTAAGTCTTCTTTCACATTTAGTAAGAGACTTACTTTTTACCATTTCTTGCTTATTAATAATTACTGCAAAATTTTGTGTTTGTTTCAGCACCCTTCGTAAATTATAGGGCCTACCATATAATCCTCGCATGTACTGTCTATACTCATCTTCCTGTCTGGCCTATTTCTTAACTTTCAAACTCCAGTTTCATTCTTCATGCTCTCTTTATTTGCTATGCGCTTTTACTATTTCAGTGCTTTACTTCAACCAGCCCTGTTGAGACTTTCAAGGTTTTTTCAAAGTCCAGTCCCTGTCTTCATTTTTAAAGAAGATGAGCCAAGATGTTTAGTTCTCATTGTTCTTGTTTACTACACAGGAACTCTTCCATTCTCAAAGCTGACTACTTAATCCTTGTTACTTACTCTTTTCTTTCCCTTTGCCCCACTATTCTACTTTGGGTTTCTCCTAAATTGCCCCTGGAAGCCCCTACAAACAATCCTCCTTACATTGCCTGGAAGTTCGCTTTCAAGCTAAATTCTGAGATTTTAGGTTGGGTTGGGTTTTTTTTGTTTTGTTTTGTTTCTTTTCTTTTTTTTCTTTTCTTAGAGAAAGGATCAGTTGTTTGGGATGAAAACTCTCCTGAGCCTTAGGGAAGCCAAACCAGGACAGAGAAACAAGACAGCTCAGCTTTATTGTAGCTTTGAATTGCCCCCTAAGGAGTTATCCTGTTATCCAAGAAAACGCAGAGCACTTCATTAATGCACTTACCTTGAGCCTTATACCCATTTCTGCAAATGAATGGTCACAGAGTTCCTTAACATTAGTCTGCTCAAGCTGGCTATTTGCTGGCAGAAGACTCTCCCAGCTACCTATTCCCATTTCAAGGCTTAAATAGGGCCAAACAGAGGTTCTGAGTTTTTTCATTGTAGTATATTACCACCAGCAACTATTTTGGACTCTTTGAGTGTACATGGTGGTACCACTGCTGGCCATGCCTTAACAGGAAGAAAAGCCCGGGGACACTGTCCTTGAATTTCAGCACAACACAGAAAACAGTATTTTTCAGTAGAATTCCAGAACACTCTGGAAGTAAGATTAAGAACACTTTGTGAAACTGATACCATACTTAACTTTTGCTTTAATCTTCACAAGGAAGATAGTGTCAGGAAAAGATTAAAAATTAATATGCAGATATGCTTCCTATAATAATTTCTCTCTAGCAGAAGCCTGAAGCTTCAGATACCTTCTGCAACTTTGCTGTACTTTTCAAAGAGGGTCTACTGCAAATGGAGAAGATCATTAATAACAACCTTTTTCTAATGTAAGGAGAACCTAGGAGATATTTTTCTGAAACGTGTTGGTGAGTGGAAAGGAAACAGGTGTAGAAAAAAGGTTAAAATTTAAAAATACAAACAATAATTATATGCATTATTTTCAAAAACAGCCTATGTTTTGTATCTTCATTGGAAATCTATTAAAACCGAGCAATAGAACTATTTATGAAGTTTAGTACATATACTGTATGTATGAAGGCTATAACAATTATAAACCCCCAGGCATTTTAAGAATCTAAACAGAGAAAATACAAATTATAAAATACCAAAGAAGGCAATAAAGAAGCAGCATGACTGAATAATAAGGCACTTGAATCGTTAACCCCAATGTTGCTTTATTCTTTTTTAAATGTAATCTCATTTTTTGTGTTTAACATGGGAAGTAGGGTGGGTTACAGAATCAGGACACATGAATGCATGAGTGGGTAAGGTGTATGTATAGACACAACCCCAAGCAAAAAAGAAAGCAGACATCTTTGAAGAAAAAAAGACCAAACCCAAAAACATTCAGCATCTGTGAGCCTAATAAACTCAAAATGTGAAAATATTTGTGTACCAGCAACTCTCCCCTCTTTTACAACTGACATGTCAATTTTCTGTATCATTAGTGCCAAGTTTAGCAGCAGGGTTCTAGCACTGCTGCCCTCCTCAACATACAATTATTTCTAGTAAGTGAATTTTGTCTTAATGCAATGTCTGCTTTTAGATGCAACTATTTAATTATTTCCACAGAATAAGCCTGTTCGCTGATTGCTTCCTGTCTCCCTCATAACATTTCCTTTGAAAGAGTAGTTCAGAGAACCGAATTCAAATCACACTGGAACTAGCTGAAGCACCTGTAAATTCAGGGCTTGTAACAGGCATAAGATGGGGCTTCCAAATGTTACCACTATCTTTAGTGGGATTAAAACAAACTGGAAAACTTGATAAACACCTTTAAAAGAGTAAGAATCATCCTGTTCTTTATCAGGGTTTTGAAGACTCTGCAAAAGTTGGTATTAAAAGTGGTCACCCAGAGAGACAAAAATGCTACATAAAAAGAAAAAAAACCCCAGTACTGAATTTATAAGGAATATTTCTTAAAAAGTACGAATAATACAAAGAGAGCTTCATTTTGTTTCCATCAAAGTGAAACACAGACCCACTGCTCACCCTCAGGTGAGAGAAACAAGCTGAAAATTCAGCTGTTCTGGATGGGTTAAATTATGCAGTCCTAAACAACAGACTAATGTTACAGAAAAAGCTAAGGCCCAACAGCGAACATTGTCACATAGAAATGAAAGCACAGACAGGTATGCAGAATGCCAATTAGCTATACTGTAACTAGGCAAAGCCAAAAATTAAGCAATAGTCAAATACTTGCTAGCTAAATGGACTTCAAAAACATTTTATCCACTCGTGGAAGCTGGGTCTTACATTTTCTCCTAACCACCTACTAGTTGTCACCTAAGAAAACACCAGTAATTCAACAATTTAAAACACAAGCACAATCTTCAATTTCCTGAGAAACAACCAAATATATCTCAGGATGCTGAGGAAAGGAGGAAAACATAGTTATCTAAAAAACTCAGATAACAACATAGTTAATTTGTTAAATGGCACCTTTTTACCTGCTACATGAAGACTAGTATATGTAAGAGCTGGGAAAAAACCCTGCAATCCCACCACCCCCTCCCTCCAAATCTTACAATCAACACAAAATTCTCATTAGAGCTAGAAGTTGAATTAAAAAATGTAATTAAATCTGTTTATAAAATATTTGCAGTCAAGCGTTAATTAACTGAATCACCCAGACTCTCATTTTCAAAGCCACGTACAGGGAATAATTCCTCATTAAAAAAAAAAATATCTGAAAAACATGCAGACTGCACTTAAATTTTTGCCTTTTTTGGAGGGCAAAGGGGAGAGGGCTGGCCAGATAGATGGAAGAGACTGAATGAGCATTCTTTTCAAGAACAGTATCTACACAACGTGGAGGGCAGCACGGTTCACCAATTCAGAGGAAAGACTAGGAGCAGAACAAAGACACTGGACAGAAGAATGGAGGACTCTTCTGTGGCTGACTGGCTGAAGGAAACCTACTCAGTCTGGACTCATGGCAACCTAGGATACAAAAATCCCATAAACAACAGGGCATTTGTGCATGTAACTCCCTGTACACTGCTCTGAAAATTCATCTCGCAGAGTTTTTTCTCCCTCTCAACTCTTACACATGCACACACTGCACTGCATGTTAGTAGCTTTCATATCCATTTAAATAAATGCTACAGCCAAGAAACACTGTGCACATTCACCAGCTCTGCTTTTCTGAAAAAGAGGCCGAGAAACTGGCATCTAGTCCAAAGGGACCATATTACAAAATATTTAAAGAGGGATTGAAAGGCCATGCACCAAAATGCCAAAAACCCAATGAAGACAAACCTGTCAAAGAATGTCGTTTTGTGCAGTGCAAGAAGATAAAAAAATAAACACGTAGAAACTATAACTCTTTTTGGCTTAAAACATTGGGCCTTATCTGACCTATACTGCCTATTTTTAAACTAAGACTCTTATTTTTAGAACAGTTCTGAATTAAACCTTTCAAAAAGAAAAAATAAAAATAAGGAAGGCAAGAAGTAAATCTGATACTAACACCTCTGGGGTTAGGCATTTTGGCCATTTTAGTCCTGGCACTTTTCCATCAAATTCCAAAATAAAGAAATAAATCTACTGAAATGCAATTTGGAAGTCCCCGTTCTCTGAATTAACTTGATACAACAAAGATAGAACTGCTTAACAAACTTTGACTTCTGGGAACATACAAACTTCGTGGTTTGTTACTCCGTGATTCTTTACAGAATACTACTTTCAGATTTGCTTATTGGAGTTTACAGCCAAAGAAAAGTGGAGCAAGTTGAAAGCACACACTGATTTATTTTTTAATGTTTCATAACATCCATTAAGTTAAACCAAACTACAACAGGGTCTTAGGCTGCATACTTATTACCAGAAACCTTGCCTGAGTGGGGAAACAGTTTTTAAGCACGCCAGTAAAGATACTCAAGGCACTATACTCACCAGTATGAATCTTCTCATGCCTCTGTAGCAGGTACTTCTGTATGAAACGCATGTCGCACTGACTGCACTGAAATGGTTTTTCACCTTGAACAATATAATGCCACATCCATAAGTTAATAACTACACACTGTTGTTTCTGATAACTACTTTTGAGGAATATTAAAAAGTCTGTTAAAAAAAAAAAGCATCTGAGCAAATTCCAAAAATACTCTAGTACCAAAAAACATTAGTCTTACTAAGTATATGAACTGCAGAATTCCTTCCATGATCCTAAGAGTCACATTAAGACTAGCACGGAAGTGTGATCTGAAATGGCTGTAATTTCCTTATGAACAAGATCAATTAGGATGCTGGCATAAGACTGTATTCAGGATACTGGCAAGCTGTTATAATGGTAAGTACCTTTTTCACTTCTCCGAACCAGAGAGATACCTCATCAGGCAAATAAGCAGCCGGAACACATTTTACAAAGGGGTCAATTTTGGCACTTAGGCTACAAGTCAACCCTTTACTTTCTGATAAAGAAAGAAAAGAAACCTTGTAAACAGTTAGGTCTTCAGTTTATTAAACATATGTTGATTTTTTGTTTCTGGTATTCTTTTGACACTTTGGTGCATGGAATCTCTAAGCTTAGATGCCAAGTTAACTACACTCTTAAACCTGAAAATCGCATAGAGCTGAAAACATTGTTAACATAAGTAAACAACTCTTTATATAGTAGAAAAGACAAATTTGAAGTCAAGCAGTACCTGTATGAATGAAGACATGTCTCTGTAAATGGTAGTTGGTTCTAAAGGCAGCATTGCAATGCTCACAAACATGAGATTTGTGGGTTTTCAGACCAAGTGATCCATCCTCATTTATTGTAAGGATCTATTTTAAAAAGAGTAAAATTTGTTCTCACACTACCCTCTAAAGATGTCTTATTAACTACAAAAAAAAAAAAAACACATTAATTTTTTCGATGCAGAAAATTAAAGTATTTCAGGTAAAACAATTCTAATTTCTACAAAGCTATGTGTTAGGATTTTAGTATACGCTTCCAATTGCAGTCCAATCCAACTTGTACCACATTTTGTATTAAAGAGATATTTCAACAGGACAGAGACAAAAGCAGCTCAAGGAAAACCAGCTTAGAGCTCCCCTATTCACAGCTGGGTTACTTTATATGCTACTGTTTACTTTGTCCGCCTGTTGGAAAGGATGTAAAGTAACCAAACCACCTCTGGGCACTGAATCACGGATGGCCATATTTTAAGGGAAAAGTAAAACATTATATTCTTTTTTTCAAATTACAACTGTAAATGTTTGCTGTAAGGCATTAAAACTTATCCAGGAGAGCCATACAAATTATCTGTATCTACATATTACCAGTAGTCCCAGAGGCAAAATTGTATTTTAAAAACCAAAACCCCAAAGCCAAACAACCAAGACATTGTTCTTCTCCCCTTTCAGATTTTTCACTCAATAAAGTATTGCTCACTCAATATACATATTGAAGCATCTCCTTGATGAATTCAACTTGCCACCCCCCACTGCTCTGCTGTCAGACAAAGCCTCTATTTTCATATACAATTAAAAACTTAAATGAAAAATTTGCACCATGTCTACCTTATTCAGTAAAGCTCATCACAAAATTTCTCTAATTTGTCAAAAAATCCAAAACCCAAACTCTCTACTAACTCTGGCAAGAGAATAAGAAAACCAGCAAACAAATTACAGTTCCAAAAGTCTTACTTAACTGGAAACAAAACTATAAAGAGCTTAAGTAAACTTAAATAAAACAGTTTAGTCCCTTGTTATTAACAAAAAAAATAAAAGTCTGCAGGGGAAACACATCTTCAATTTGATTAGCTATGATGATTTAGGTTTTATGATAATGACAGCGATGAGAAGGACAGCCAATAACTGAAAACAGTATTTCTGCAATAGTAGCAAATACTATAGGATCTACTTAAAATTTTAATTCTACTGCATCAAAACTTAGCAAGAGCAAAAGTCTCAAGCTAACAAATTCTTGTGCATTCACTCTGAAGGACAAGCACATTCATACGTTTGTAAGATTGGTATGTTACAGCTGCAATAAGTCACAGATACAGGCAATTACAAAAACTTTGTTCTGTAACAATGTACAGCTTATGAAACACTGACTGGTTATGTAAAATCAATTTAAATGCATGTTATGAAATGCTTCCTGTATATTGAAATTTTTAAATAATTGTGCAGAAAATACACTTAATTTCACAGTTTTCCTAACCCTGGACTCTTCTACTGCATCCATTCATTGTACCACCTCTTAAACAAAGGAAGATAACTTTGTCAGTGCAGTTTTCCTAGTAAAAGCAACAAAAAAGCTTTTATATATGTATGTGGTATGTGTGCGCATGCATGTGTGCGTGTGAGCAGGTGTTTGGGTGCATGGAAAAGTACACAGGATAAAAGCTGATGAGTTTTTACTGATATGATGACTAAATTGATATAAAATTTAAGACGTTTCAGTATGTTAATTGACTTCCATTTGTAAAAGTCCCAGCTGCTCTTTGGATGGAAAACCAACCCCATTACTCTGGGGAATGCTAGCTTAAACTGCAGTAGGGTCTCACCTATGTCAGCCCTTCAGCTTCCTTCTGCCTCTTTGCTCCGCTAATTTTGAAAAAAGGGGAAGAGAGCCTGAAAAAGAACCTGTTTAATGATTCTCCTCATTGTTTTTCAATCTTTTGTCATCCCAAAAGACTAACACTGACAGACTGGGAGGTAAAAAGGAAGCATGCAAGCACACGTCTGTAGAAAGAGAGACACATGCCTCTCCGACCTTGCCATGTTTCCATGGAAGTGATCTTTGGATGTACTCAACCTAGATCTTTTTCTACCAAAGCGATGCACAGGATTTGGAACCTGCTTCCACACCCAATCTGAAACAATGTCTCAACTTTCCAAGAATACTACAGATGCAACCTCATTTGACAATGCTTTGAGGACTGAGGGGTCCCACTCCTCTGCCAAAAAAAGGAGGTTGGGGTGTTTTTCTTGGCGTTCAGGTGAGTTTGCCTTCAATATATACACAGTCTGGACTGATTTCAGAGTAAGTTTCTTTTAATGCTGCTGCATGATAATATATAACGGAATTTTGCCTGTCAGAGCAGCCTGTATATGCTCTGTTTTAAGCCTGAAGATTAATACTGATTTGGGGAATTACTAGAAGATATAACACTGCTACCTCATGAGGTGAAAAGATTCTGGGTTTATCTGAAGTGCATCTCAATAGAAGAAAATTGTTTTCAGACATACAGGGATACATACTCTTCATGAATGGATCTACAAAAGAAATTTTGAAGTAACAAACCAGCAGCTATGGTAAGAATCTTCTGATATAAAGAAATACATATATGACGATGATTATGACCACAGGAATAATCCCTACTCGTAAATTATTGTTTATATATTAGTAAACTTTTTAGAATTTTCAAAACTACCATTTTAGATTTCTTTTTAAAATCTTTTCACTACTATGCATGAAGCATATAAAATTATCAGGCTCACAGAAAAGCACAACTATTATTAGATAGATACAGAGTAATGATTTACAAACTGTATACAAAGCTACTCATAATTTAAAAAAAAAAAAAAATTATTTGGAGAGAGAACTGCCTGGAGAGACAGATGTTAAAATATGTCAAGGGTTCATGTTGCTAAAAAGAGTTCAAAGAAAAACACTGTTATATCAGGTTTTGTTTTGGGTCTCTGGTGAACTTCAGAGCTGCATCTTTACTGAGCAAACAAACAATTTCCAGCCTAACTACTTCAGTAATGAAATTAGTCATAGTCAACCAAATCTTCAGGTTCTTTTAATCTTGGTTTTGCCAAATCAATGTCTTACTTTTGCTGGTGAACGCTGTTTTCTTTTCTTCTTTTTCTGCAAATCTACTGGCTCTCGTATTTGTTTTTTGTCTCGTTTCTGTTGTTCAGATGCATCAGTAAAGGTAATTTCTTGCTTTACACTGATCTGTTAAGATACCAAGTGCCAGTTTCAGGTAAGGTTCTCACTACAGAAAAGCAATTTTTCAATTTTAGAAGATGACAAACTGCTGAAACAGAAAACCTTTTTCTAAGGGAATTAATCTCGTGGCTTCATTCTTTCAGAAATTTAAGTGAAAGGAATAAGAAGTGCCTTAAATAAAAAAAGGGCATAGTTAATTTCTACAGTGACATTTTGATGTATCCCTTCATTCATCTCCCAAGGTCTTTTTTCCTCCTGACCTGTGGTGATTTTGAGATCAGTTCTCATATTAAAATCACTTCCATCTGTAAAACCATCCAGGTTTTCATACCTATTTTACTTTAGTCCGTGTTGTTGTCAGTGCAAGATTTAAAGGAATAGTTTATTATATATTTAAGACAGAAGTTGGGTTTTTTTAAGAAAAAAACAAAACAAAACAAAACCACAACCAAACAGTACTAATGAAGTTTTGGGGAAACAAAAAAATCTTGACCTAATGTAAACTTTAATAAAGAGCATGATACTCTTTTTTTTTTTTCTAATGCCTCAACCACCTGATCTAAGAGAGAAGTGTTTTAACAATGCTACCTTTCTGCAGATTATTCTTCGTGTATACGGCTATCTAATTTTAAAGTCCTGGTAACTCTCCTTTATGTTTGAAGGGTAACAGTGATGATGTGCTGCATTACACCAGATGCTGTTTTCAGAAGGAAGTCATCTACATTCTCTCTGGGAAAGCTGAGGTACACCTTCTATCAGGTATCGAGGAAGGGCATATTTATGGTCATGTATGAAGTGTCACAGTCCAACCTGCAGTGTGAATGCAATTGCTAAGCGTCCACATACTTTGAAAACATGCAAGATGCTTCCTATAGCAAAAGAAACTAAATAGTACTATGAACAGCATAAACAGTATGCACCTTTTAATAATGCTATTTATTCTGGTTTGTAGTTACCCTTGAACATGAAATATATTTAAAAGAGCACATTTTAATGTATTAATTCTATGGTTAACAGCCTGCTCATAAAATATTTATAAAAAAGATACTGAAAGATTATGCTTAATTGGCAAATTTATCAAAGGCCAGAAGCAAATGACATTTTCATAAATAGCATTCATTCATAAATATTTTGATAATCAAAATCCAAACAAGCAATTAATAGATTCTTGCCAGAGTAGGATCAGACTACCAGATCAAGCTTCCTAGTAATATCTCCAATATTTCACAAAGAAATTGCTTACAGGGACATTAACAGCATACTGCAGCCCTTGAGGAAGTCTATCTTGCGCATCGATGTCATCATCATTTTTTACCGTCTCCTCATGGACCATGAGTTCATCATGTGAAATCATCTCTTGCTGTCGAAGTTCACTCTCCTGTAACACTTCATCTGCTGCAAGAATTTCTTGGTGCGCCATAGTCCGATCTTGAAGCACTGCCTCTTGCCGTTCTCCCGACACTCCAGACTGGTCAGATACTGCACCCATCCCTACCATAGCCCTGGATGACTGCATTTGGTCTATGCCACCACATTTAAGAAATAATCCTCCCAGCTTGTCTTCAATGTTCATTCTTAAGTGCAATAACCTACAAAGAAAGTTTTAATAGTAAACATCTACAATTGGTGGTCTTGCTTAAAATTTTGTACTTAACAACATTTTATAAGAACTCAGTCAGCATTCAACATACATACATGCACTCCTAAAACTGACAGCTGAATAAAAGCAAAAAAGTTGGACATCTTGGTTCAACACGAAAAGATTCTCCCTACACGCACATACATGTGTACATACAATTGAACACTTTCAAATAAAAAGTTTAAAATCAAAGTGCCTTTTGATTACTGGCAAAAATTCTGGTAATTAAGCAATAGATATTTCTTCCTTCTCATTCCTCAGAAATCTGTTGGGCTTTTTTCCTGTGTGCCCTTTTTACTCTGCTCCCATTTTCCATTTTGACTGCCTTTTACAAATGCTTCTTTCATACTGGTAGTGTTCTTCCTACTTCCTTGTCCTTTAAGTGCCCTTTCACTGCTGCTACCCCAGGGCATACTGTAGCTGCTGGAACATCTTTATACCCACTACATGTGAAGGAAAATTGGGCTGCATCAAAAGAAGATGGCCAGCAGGACAAGGGAGAGTACTCTTCCCCTCCACTCCATTCTGCTGACAGCCCACCTGCAGTACTGCATTCAGTCCCCAGAAAAGGAAAGACACGGACCTGTTGGAACAAGTGCAGAGGATGGCCATTAAAATGATCAGAGTTGAAGCACCTCTTCAAGCAAAGACAGGCTGAGAGGGTTGGGGTTGTTCAGCCTGAAGAGAAAGCTTTGGGGAGATCTTACAGCAGCCTTTCAGTACATGAAGGCGGCTTACAGGAAAAATGGGGACAAACGTTTTGGTAGAGTGACAGGACAAGAGGTAATGGTTTTAGACTAAAGGAGCTATGGTAGATTCAGACTAGAGATAAGGAAGAAATTCTCTACTGTGAGGGTGGTAAGGCACTGGAACAGGTTGCTCAGAGAGGTGGTGGATGCCCCATCCACAGAAACATCCAAGGTCAGGCTGGAGAGGGCTCTGAGCCACCTGATCCAGTTGAAGAGATCCCTGCTTTTTTTTTTGGGTGCGGGGTGGAAAATGATACGACACTAGATGACCTTGAAAGGTCCCTTCCAACCCAAACCATTCTATGATTCCATGAAAATACAGCTTTCTGGCTTAACGTATATGCCAAATAAAGATTATAGAGAGGTCAAGTGCGTTAAGTGTGTTTATAAAAAAAGGCATTCACTTTTGACACCCACTAAGCAGAAGCATTAGTCAGGAAATACGAATTCCAGTCATGAACAGCAATACCATTGCATTGACTTCTGGCACACAGATCATGATATTCCAACAAATGTCATGACATTGTTTTTTAACACAGGGTGGCAGGTTTTTGTGAAGCTGGAATTGGCAGCATCTTCTTATTCTACTTATATATGCCAGACAGTCTTAAGGCTCTCCTCCTTGGCAGGAAGCTGTCCTACTTGCTCCTACTAGCTGTCTAGTTACAGCAGTCTGCCTTCGTCACCCTATTCCCCAGGCCCGTAACTCCTACCCATTCCACAGTGCTCTGGTCTACTCCTAACAGACAGAGAGACACCCTCCCTCCACCCCTTTATCTTCCCACAGCTGGAGAGCAAAAACTACACAAAGGCTACAGCAGACACAGGGATGAGAGCAGAGGCACAGTGGAGTTGGACAACACACAGCGAGGCTAGCCAAAGCATTAGATGCTTTGGGTCTCTTTGGGAGTGTTACAATTTTGATGTATTCGGAATTATGATAGTGATGTTTGTATGCTGTTATTCATCAGCTTCAAATTCTGTCCCCCTCAGAGTGCAGTGCAGTGAAAGACTCTGACCATTCAAGTTTTATGCCAGAGGCTATGCTGCTTTTCCTGCAGCTCTTGATAATGACTCATAAACCAAAGAAATCAAGCCTCTCTGCCTACAACTGCCAGGGCCATGAGCATGCAGGCCACAGCCTGCCAACATGCAAAAAGACTGGATCAAACAAATGGGTAAATCTCAATTTTCAGTTTAATCCATTTCATCACTTTCCAAGAAATAGTCTTCACCAGGAAAATCGTCTGAAAATTCTCAATGATTGAGAATTGAACATCTGTGAAGTTCATATATATATATATATATATATATACACACACAAAACTACACTAAGTTTAGAAAATAAACAGGAGTCTTTTGTCAGGTAAGATCCTAGAGTACTTGGTAGGAACGCAAGCCACCAGCAGAAACAGCTGAGAGAAGATCTTGAAGTTCTCCTTAATTATACTTTCATTTCAAATACTACCATTAGTTCTTAACCTTTTGAAAGTAAAATTCATCCAATTTCTTAAAAACAACAAAGAAAGGAACAAACCAACCCACCACACACACCAACAAATAATCAAAAAAACCCAAAAAACCCACCATTAACACCTTCTGCTAGCAACTCCTGTTGTACAGCTTGAAAGTGAGAGAACATTTGTCCCTGTTCTCCATTGTGACTGGTTCTAAATTTCTGAATATATCATAGAAAGGCTGACAGACAGCATGTTCTGACTTCTCAGAGTTTCAAATACTTACGAGGCACACTGAAGAAAGAAGCTTTTTAGACAATTTGGTATCTGGTTTTTTTTAAGTAAGCCTTCCCCAGCTGGAAGTTAAGAGGTCAGAGTCACCAGGCTAAATCTCCTTATATATGACACTGTCATAGAAAACTTTAATATTCTTCCTTACTATGTAAAAAGCACATTCTACGGACCGAAAAAGCCTGTGGCATGAGGACAACATGGGGAAAATTCCTGTTCAGAGCATTTATCCTTGCAATTTGTCCTTTTCTGCTCTTCTGCAGTTCTAATGTCAAAAAGTTTGAAATTTTACTCTTCCTTTCCACAGCATCTGACTTCAAATACAGACAACAACCCCCTAATGCCTTGAATGAACTCAAGTAGTGCTAGGTAACAAGTTTACTCCCAAGTCAATCCACTTTATAGTAACAGAACAAGACTTCATATGCCTTCAGGGGAAAATGCATGTCCAGCATGCCACAAAGCCACATGCACACATTCTATAATCCACGAAGTATTTTTTGGAGGTAACTGGGAAACCATACTGATAGTTTCTCAGCAATATCACAAACAAACAAAAGAAAAACCCTAGCACAGCACTACGGCTGTATTTTTTCCATTAATGCAGATCTCCCAGAGAGGCCTTGCAACAATATCCTAAAAGAAGAAAATGAGGATGAATTTATTGCCTTATCAGTGTGGAATATTCTGTGCCAAGTAAGAAATGTGAGAAGGAACTGAAGTTCTTAATCTGTCTCCCATGAAGCCATTATTTGATGAGAGACGGTGCAAAATATCTCGGGTTGAGACTGGTTTCCTAGGTAGGGAATTTTAAATATGTAGCTTGAAAGATAGACTCCAAGGGAAACATGCAGATACATTTACTTATTTCAGCCTTCATCCCAAATTAATCCACACTCAGGACAGATCTCAGATTGTCATCACTATGCTTTTGTTCCACACTACAGAAATATGACAGCATAAGCTCGTTGCAGATTCTTTAGAGGAATGACGTAGACAGGTACTAGGATACAAGAACTTAAGATGCTGAAACACATTCAAGGGAGAACAAACAGTATCAAGAGTGAGAACATGGTGGCCCTAATCTGTCTGCTCAAGCCACAGCACAGAAGGTCGTTCCACATGGAGGATACCAACAGACCACTCTGAAATTAGGTATGGATTGTGGGAATCCTGGACTTAAAGCTATTTCCCGGCAGGAAGGTAGGTAGGCAAAAGCAGATAGAGAAACCAAGTGTTCAACAGTGTTGCTCTCACCAACACAGGCAGGAAGACTTGCAACACGGAGAATCTTAGGGCAGCTGGCAAGATACCGCAGCCGCCCAGAAGACAGGCTAGCAATGTACTGGTATTTACTGGTCTTGTTAGTTTTCTCAGTTGCAAGGGATATGGAAACTTTTTTGTACTCATTCTGACTAGTCAGCTTAGCAAACTGAAAGCATTCAAGTTGTTTTCCAGTTATGATCTTGACTCATATCAGAAGCTGGTACAGTAAGTGTACTGCTTATTAAATCAGGCTTTTCGTAGAAAAATAATAAGAGCTCACAGCATTAAGCTGCATCTGGATGAAACATAATGTAAGCTATGTGACATGCAGGTACTGTTTTAAAATTAAAAACCACCAACAAAAGTAAGCTATTAATCCAACGAGAAGCATCCCAATTTCAATCAATTCACTAAAACACATGTAATTTGTCAAGTGACACCTTCCTGGCTCACATAAAAGGATTGTTATCATTTAAATTGAATATGAGGAGAAGTGTTCTTGGAAGAATGACAGTGTGATAAAGAAAATGTAAGTTAAAAGCATTCAAACAAGCTCACTTTACCAAGCCGCAAAGATTAGACAAATACTTTAAGTGCAAGATGAATCTGTGAAATAAAGATCAACTTATTTTGATATTATCTTGAAGGAAGCTACAATAATGCAAACCATGCACACACAAGCACATTTCTTGGCATAAGACATTGCAATCCTTATTGCAGAGATGTTTTCCATGGAATTTCAGAACTTCTATTAAGCTTCACAAAATAATCATATTATTTTTCTTTGAATTTCTAGTTCCTCTATACACTGACAGAAAAAGAGCTGTCAACAAAACCTGTAAAGTATCCTTTTTGCTTGGCAGAGTTTCTCCAAGTCTTTACTTTGACATAAAACATTTCACACGAGACATCTACAGGCAGAGCCTCCTGGGCAGGCACACAGTCTGGGGGAGAAAAAGGGAAGCTGGAGACACTGCATAGAAAAGGTCTCCTGGGATTACCCCAGCACCTTGTCTCTTCACACAGTGCTCCGCAGCTGCTCACAGAACATCCACAACCAGTGAACCATGCTGCTTCATTTCAAAAACTGCTGCTAAGCCAAACCCTATGGCAGTACTTCAGAACTATTCATTTCAGTAACCCTGACATTAGTTTTTCCAAAGATTTCTGGTGCAGTAAAGTTGAGTGCTAAAGACAATATTCCTAATTAAAGAAACAGCCACTTAAACGAGAACATATTAAATAAAAAGCATGATGTCCTTCCCAAGTCAGAATTAAAAATTAAAATACAATCAAAAGAAGACATTAATGGATTTTAAAACATCTGCTGCGATGGTGGATACTATGAAGTAAAGCTGAACATAGACCCTGAAGGAAGGTGGCAAAACTTGTTAGCCACTGGAGTACAACATATGGTCCATCTCTTTTCCTTCACTTCAACTGATAGTGCATAACAGTTTTCTGTCTTCTCCTTTCTTTTCTTAAGCAAATAGTAAAGGCTTATTTCATTTAATGAGCAAGTACCCAGAGATACTAACTGGGCTCACTTTAAAAATAAAATTCACATGTACAGCACGAAGTTTCTGTAGTTTGGATTTAAAAGATTATTTCTGGAGAACTGAAAAAAGAAAATATGCTTAAGGATTAGTAACAAACAAAATATGAAAATTATCTGCATTTTAAGATCTATTTGTAGAACAGAATTCATTTAATGCTTTTTCTTGGTTTGGGCTTAGTTTTTGTTGTTTCTTCTTTTTTAAGATGGGTTTTTTCTACTTGTAAACAATTGCCTGCAAGTGTTTGTTAGTTCAAGACTTCACCTTTAAAGTGTTAAAAAGCAGGATTTGCTACTGTCTCTGTATCCCACTCCTCTTCTTTCCTGTATTAAGCTTCTCACCATTTTAACAAAGCAAAGCAGAATAAAGGAAGGTTGAAGGAAATAAGAAATGAAAGTTTGTTAAAATTTGATTCTTTTCCTGGCTTAAATCTTAGCTGCTTCTGAAGGATACTAACACAGACTTGAGATAGAAATATTGCTTCCATATATAACCATTAACTCCCTTTGACCGTATTTTCTAAGATTTCACAACCCAAACACAAGAGCCAGGATGCACAACAGCAATTTTAACATGCCTTTAGCAACTCAATACTGTCCTGATGAAAATATCTACCTCCAAGATTCCCATCACAAAAGCCAACACAGAGCTCAACTGAAGCTGTTAAATGGCTTCAGGGTAACCGCACACTAGAACTAGTCCAATCACATTATTTTAGTTCCACATTCTGGGAAGTGTGTTTTCATTTAAGGTAAGACAAGACAAACTTCCTCATGAACAAATACCTGAAGCTACAGAACACGTACCTGAGCACATTCCTACCACATCCTTCCACAACAGGCTTTGAAAGAACAAGTGCACGCAGAGCCTAAACAACAAAGTGTATAAAGGCTACTAGCGCAAAACTAATATATAATAATTTTTTAAAAGGCAATCTATGGAAACCTCTAAGCATATTTTGCTTCTTAAGGCTCATCTCTATGGTCATACTACAACAATTTGTGCTCAACTGTAAATGCATATAGCATATATATGCATATAGCATATATATGCACATAGCATATATAAATCCACAAGACTCGCCATGTGAACATTCTTATTCTAGCGCACAATAAATTCTTTCTCTGCTCCTTCCCCATCCCATTTAGTGTAATGCACTCTTGAAAGGTTTACTCAAGATTTTAAAAAGCCAATCACTACACAGAGCAGTTCTATAGGCCTGACTACTAAAACCTTTCTAAGTAGACAAACTTCTATAAAATCATCTACAAATAATAGCTACCATGCCAAGAGAGGTCCACATTCTTCTATCAGAAAGTGAAGATTCAAATAAACAAACAGCCAAAAGGCCACTGCACTAGGACATTTATTGTGTTTTCTCATTTAGAGAGAGGCAACCTAACTTTCTACAGTACAACTGCGAGAAACAATCTGACACATGGTCTACCTGCTCAAAGGTGTAATACCCTGCACCTCTCTCTCAGTTAAGCCTTCTTGCTGCCTTCACTCAGCTGAGCAGAGAGCATTGTGCAACTAAGAGACGAGGACAAAAATGTATCCACCAGAAAAACCATTATTTTTCCTCTGGATGAGTGGGTCTGTGCAAGCAGGGTCTACAGGACATGAACAAGTGAAGAAGCAGGAAGGAGGGAAAAGGACCACTTGCTTTCAGAAGCGGTCAGCTGTTGTATTAAAGCAGATTGGGAAACCGCTCCACAACTACAGCGTACACACACAAATAAATAAGTTACAGCAGTCACGCAGACACACCTAACAGCTATGCCAAATTTAGATCAGGGGAAAAACGTGTATCTAAATTCTCAAATGCTTTTTTCCTAAAACATAGTATAAAAGTCACAAATAATTCTGCAATTCCTAGTGCTAATGAAGAAAGAGGTGGCAAGGTGGCTTAATAGCATCTTTAAAACTACTTATGTTTCATCATTTCCATGAATAAAACTGCCATCAGTGCAATCCTCTCCAGAAGAAACACTAACATCCACTTAAAAACTCTATCAGACCATGAAACATATTGAGTATTTTCACATCAGAAAACATATTTATTTGCACTATTAAAATATGGATATAGTCCACTATAAAAGGAAACACAACTAGCTTTCACAATGTCAAAAGTTCGATTTTTAACGTACTGCAAAAGCCTGAGAAGTAAAAAAATAACACCTTACTAATGGTTCTAAATAAAGAACATTAAATAACATTACCTATTCTCCCTACTCAGAAAAATAAGACACAGCTAAAAGAAAGATTTTGAAATTAACCACAAGTAATTGTAAGAATGATTTAAAATGTGTTGACTTGCAAAAAAGAAAGCAATCAAACAGAAAACACTGCGAAAAGGTCACAGACCATAAAATTAACACATTCTAAAATGTAACATATGATACACTCTTAAGACCTGTTGCACAGTTATTTCTATATGCTCCATGTTGCTGAACGCATGCCAGTATGGGACCTGATCCCACAAAGATTTACACTCATACTGAGCTGTGAACAGTCCTATTACGATCAATAGGATTACTCACAGAAAATCTACTTATCTTGCATCAAATTATCCATGAGTGAAAAATTTGCTACCTTGCTTATCCTAAAATCAGTCTTCCTAAAGGAAAGTACAAAAGTCACAAATTAGTCTGCAACTCCTAATGCTAATGAAGAAAGAGATAACAACATGGCTTAAATATGCTATGCAGTAAAATTGGTCCTAGATCATCACCAGCATAACCCTAATTTAATACCAAACATGGGTATTGGAAAGCTTTCAATAATGAAAACCATAGTTACATGTCAAACTCCACAGGGGTGTCACCAGTGTAGCAAACACACTTCAATATTCTAAAAATCATAGACAATCTTACTTAAACAACACTCATTTTGTGGCACTAAATTATAAATTACTAGGTAACAGTTGAGAATTTATATGGGAATATCTACCACTGTACAGTCAATCTCAGACGAACAATGCAGAATTTCTGCCCTTATACTATGGAATTCAGGCACTTGGAAGTGCTAACTCCAGAGAACATCATTAACATCATACGTTTACGATGAAATTCATATGCAGGAAAGCAAGCACTGTACATAACTAAGGCTACCCAGGATCTGAATCTTTGTGAAAACATTTCAGATAATACATCAAATGTTTTTTTCTTTCATTTTCAGTAACAATGCAGTTACATGACAAAGCTGAGCCAATCTAACAGCTAACTGTCATTGAAAGGGGCAGCACTGCTCCCTCCTCCTAACTGTGAGAGTCCACCCTGTATTTTGTGCCTCCTCTGATGTTTATATAAAGACATGCTGGTTTATACATTTCACCAGCCAGGCAATTCCCCCTCATCCACCAGTTATTAATGCTCTGCCAGGTTAACTCACTGACTGGATTTACCATGAAGACAGTGTGTACAAAGCAGCTCAGAACAGGGTGCATGGGTGGACCCTTTGCCGTTCAGCACTCACAGCCCATCTCATACAATTACCCCTTGAAAATAAATGGAAAAGAAAAATACGCTGCTTTTTATGAACTGTGATTTTTATTTTTTTTTTAAACAAGCCCTTCAGTTCCTTGGGTCTCAGTACTCCTCTACCATCTGCAAATATCTATGAAGCATCTCCTCATCACTAGCACCATGCTAGTGCTATTCTACAGATGATGTCAACCTATGTTCCTATCAGTTACTCTACTGTCCCAAATGGCCGAGGTCTGTATATATGGACATATGTAACAGAATTTCTGGTGTTCCTTTCCAGACTGCTTTTAAAAAAAATCCTTAAAACAATATACGCTAAAACCCCTGGGAGAATACAAGAAGCTGCTTGCAAACATACTGAAGTTTGCAAGCATACTGAAGGGAGTACCATAACTAAGGTACTCTGAGTCATCAGAATTCACCTCTCTAGCTTGCCGACTCTGGTTTTACTTTATTTTTATAAAAGGATCATAGGGATACATGATCACAGATATATATGAGATCTATATGTATATCTTTTTCTACAAAGCGTCTTTTTCTCCAGCACACTCGATGGAATGCTCCACAGAAATAGATGAAACTAGTAAGACAGTTTATGATATTCATGCTCCATTTACTGCACAGACTAAAATGTGTGTAAATGGGACACAAGGAGCAGGAAAAGGAAGTCAAGACCATTTAAACAGCTGAATGCTATCTTGCAAGAAAGGATCCTACCCTTGGTCCTGCCAGAGATCTTACGCAAGTGTACACAAGCTATTTCTACCAATCCGGTTTTTTTTAATTTAGAAATGTGTGATCAATAATTATACCTTACTAATTTTCTGAGTGCTTACCCTGACACATTTGGCCCTGATTTACCATAAATGCTGAGTACTCGAGGCTGCAATTAAATCAATGACAGCAATACTTTGAAAATACAAAGATAAATGCAATGCTATATGCTTGGTTAGTTTGTTGTTTTGTGGGTTATTATTTTTTTTTTTTAATAAAAAAAGCTCTTAAAGACCTCAGTGGACATCCACATCAAACACAAATTTTCACCTTACTCCCAGGCATCAATTCTCCAGTCACAAAATAAGAAATATCCATCTCTTTTCCCTGAGGCATAGTGCAATACTCATAATAACAAGCAACATTCAATATAGGTCACAAGGGTGAGCTAATCAGTTAACAGTACTCTTGTTCCTGCAGCCTGAGAGGAGAAAGCAGCACACGTAAGATGGAAAGGAAAGCCCAAATCAGCTACGTAGGTAACTTCTGTGAGAAGGTGGAGGAGAGGGGTCTGGCCTCTCCTGAGACCTAACCACTAATCAGAAAGTGCAATCAACTACTAGGTTTCCTGCTAACACAGAGCAGTCACTTCAGCAGAGAATGACTAGAGGAATGGGGGCACACATGTAGGACTGTCACCAAAAAAAGGTAAGCAAGACAATAAGACCGAAGAGAAACACTGGTTACCACCGCGATTTTTTAACAGAACTGCAAGAGATTTGGCTTGTTTCTCAATTCTGCTACTGCTGTTGGGCAAATCTGCTATCTTGGCAAATCATTCCCCACCGGGTATTTCCACTTCCTTGTCCCGAAAACAGGAGCAATGACCCACCCAGGATTTAGGTGCAAAGACAGCAGTAGGAACTATGAGGGCCTCACAAGCCCACTCATTACTGTTACAGAATTTCACAAAGAAATACATTAATTTTGCCTTTAGAGGAGGATTAAGCAGAGTGCAGTAAAAGAACAGGTTATACAATGAGAAGAAGCAAATTACAGAGCAGCTGCCTATTCAATGAGCAGCATGTATTCTGTACATTCAAGGTAGGGACTTCCGGGGATGAGGGGAGGGAGAATACTGTGTGCATGTATCACAAAAGACTACAGTGTAATATTAAGCTGCAATATCTCAGTAATATTGTGAGGATGGTAAAACTGAAGTGGCATAGGTAAAGCTCAAGGCTGCAATTTTAATGTTTGCATGCTTCACTTTCACCTAAAGCTGTTCTTTTAAGAACATTCTCCTCTTGCCTGCAATATCTTTATTTCAGCTTTATTGTTTTCTAAAAGGCCATCTACATTCATTAATGAAAAATAGCAATAACTGAAAAATTCAATCCAATACTCAATACAACTATGGAGACTAAGTAACACTGGACAATAAGCTAACAAAAGTGTAACCAAGAAGGCTTTGATCAAAAAACCTTTAAGTAAGCAGCGAAAGCAGTCAGTTTCTGGAAGGCATCCCTCCTTTACATACATGACAGCATAAAGAAAACTTTCAGGAAAATACCAACACTAATTTAAACCATAGGTGAGGAGGACATGTATTACAATACAAAACAGATCTTACAAAGCACAGGCAGTATTTCTTACTGCAGTATTTGAAAGCATTATTTCAACACAGGCCCTTGGGTTGCAAGAGCAATGCAAGTGGTATAAAAGACAGAAACTATTCTCCTAAGTTGCAATTCTGATTTTAGGACACCACCATGCACTAGGTACAGGCTTTTCCCCTAAACTCATTACAATAAACATATTCAGGGTAAGATTCCATTCTGTGCAACATCTAGAAAAAAATTCTGCACAATACTGGTAGCTCTCCGTAGACTAACTTTTCACATGGTGATACTGGCAAGGAACATTTTCTCATTTAAAACTGCTGAGGAAGCAGTGTCATACTCCAGCATAACTTCATTTTTTATAGATATTTATTTCATTTCACCTGTGTTTCAAACATATCCTTCATCTACACATGGAACAATAACCTCAAAAAATCCAAGTAGTCTGAAACACGATTGAATGAATATCCCTTTAGCAAAAGATGCACTGCAGACACACCAAGGAAATTCTATGCTTTCTACATTGTTTTTGAAACACCAGGGTGTTACCTACAGTGGTCAGCTTTCAAAGCCACCAGTCTGGGCCAGAAGATCTGCAAGAGCCCTTCCTAAAACTTAGACATAGATCTCTCTTGACTGCTCCACTCCTCAAATGCCATAGGTCTACCTTACCCACAAAAAAAAAATAAAGGGACCCAATTCCACAAAACTAACACACTTAGCAACTAAAAATTACAATACTAAACGTGAAACAGAAAATAAACCACTTCACATAAACACAAGGCAACACACACCCATCAATGGAAAAAATAAACCCATATAATAATCCCTTGAAGCAAGAAAAAGAATCACAGGTGACCATTATTAATCATAATGCACAGGACATTTCCATAAAGTGTTTGGACCATTCAGAGATGACAGCTGCGTAAGAATATATAAAAATAAGTGAAGCGACAATGATGTAGGTATCATCAGAAACAACATCTCGGGCAGTATGTTCTGGCGGTGGCCCTTTCAAGGAGCAAAGGATCTTGTGATTCTCTATCAGGGAGACCACTGATCAGCAATAAACAAACCCAAACAAACAAACAAACAAAAAAAAAGCCAGTGTAAAAAATCTACCTCTGTTCTTCAAAGTATTCAAGCAGTTATGAACTGGGCCCCAAAGAGCAATTTTAATGAGCAGAATCAGGGACTGTTGTGGCCTAAACAGCACTCTGTTACAACAGAAACATGCATATCATCAGCTGATACCCCTTTCCGTACCTGCCCTGAGTTCTGTGAGCTGCACATGGGGACAGAAAGATGATGATGATCTCTGTCCTCTGCAGTAATAATAGAATCACACTAGAAATGAGGGGGCAAATGCAGGCTTTCTCTAGAACATGCCAGGGATGTCTCCAAATAAATTAAAAGTTTCATTTTTTTAATAGGCTATGGAGCTTTAACACCATACACCAGCAGAGCTACAGTAGAGATTTGTTTGAGGATGTTGATCCATGGCACGTAATAATGTGGCTTCTTTCTAAGCATCCCTGGAGGTACTTAAAAGATGTGTAGATGTGGCACTTAGGGACATGGTTCAGTGGTAGAATTGGCAATGTTATGGTTACAGTTGGACTCAAATATCTTAAAGGTCTTTTCAATGGCTCTACAGTATTAAACATCTTCATCAAGAATAAGCACAAGAGCCAGCACATAAATAGACACATGTTAGTATTTAAAGGCAGTATGAAATCAGCCAAAGGGGGAAGGGGTAGAAATAAACTCTAAATTCATGGAAGTGAGCAACTAGGTTGCTTTCTCAAAACCCGCTCTTGGAACACAAACATGTTACAGGCCACGTAAATTTGCCACGACAACAAAGAAGTTTTTTAAGAGAACTCTTCTGTACAGTTAGGGTATTTTTCCCCACATTGTTGCAACAAATATCCACCACCTCCCTACTGATAAACAAAATCTGTGGTCAGATTAAATCAACAAGAACTACTCCTATCCCTCTAACATAAAATTCCAGAATCGTAAGTCAGTCTCTTTTACTCTAATCTAATCCTCACTCCAAAGGAAAAAAAGGCACATCAAGTAACTACTAAATCCAGCGTGATTCTGCAGTGTATCATCTTCAAAAGACTATCTACAACCCCAACACGAACTTCCAGGTAACTCTTCACCTTGATACCCGAGAACAGTATAAACAAGGAATCCCAGTGACTTCTATTACATACCCCAAGGTGATTACTCCTCATTAAAGTTTTACATTTCTCAAACAATTTTAAACTACTTAAGCCCATTTTCAGATCAAGGCAAGCCAACACATGAGATGTCTAGAAACCATTTTATAAGAGCAATAATAACACAGATACCCTGGTCCATTAACTAACATGGAAAATAATCCAAAAAAAGGAAGACAAAACCTCTCAGACTTCTCAGGATTATACCGTTTTGAATAAAACTGTCATCGCAATTGGATTCTACCTCAATGACTTCTGTACCCAGAAGCTAATCCTCACTAATTAACTGCTAGAATACACTAAAACAGAAATTTAGATCAGAAGATATTATTCATGTTTATAATAACTCCTATAACCATTAGGAATGAAAATCTTTAAGGTTTTTGATGCCATTAACTCATACGCCAACAATTAAGAGCTACCATCCCAAACAGATCTGAAATTCCTGAGAACCCATAGTGAAATATCTTTATGACAAAGCTGAGTCTTTGTGAAATACATTTAATACAACCTTTAATAGTAAGCAAGAAGGAAACCAATCTGTTAAGAAAATCCTCTTACTTTAGGATTCTGGTAGAAGAAAATCCCAGCATGTCTGTGTTTATGGACTGCTTTCCAGATACTATTTCCTCATCCAACTGTGTTCAGTGTCTCAAGTCCTCAAGCCCTCAACCTGCTGATGCAGCTGAATTCATGCAGGTTCCCTCAATGTACAGATGTGTCCCGTAGGCAACTTCTTCAGGCACCCAGGATACAAGTACTAGAGCTGAGATCACTTTGCTGAACTTGTATCCAACCAAAGATGGGAAAAGAAGAGTTGCTCAATGTTCCAACAAATTTTAGGTCTGTAACACGCAACTACAACAGATCCCATACTTTCTGGGTGGGAAGCCATACTGTCAACACCACAACTGTGGAAAGCCCCACACCTGTCCTGTGACCTATACAGAATGTAAAGTAGGAACAACGCAAAGACTCACTAGACAGGACACTGCAAAGCCATACAAAGAACTGAGAGACAAGGACTTCTGTCAGTTTGCCCATTTACCTCGCTGTTCCTTGAAAAGTGACAGTAAACTCACACTTAAAACTGCCTTACATACAGTGTATATAACGTTGAATACAGGTTCCTGATAGGGACCAGAAAAGCTTGAGCATGCCTGGTTTGCATGATCTACTTCTAACAGCAACAAACCCACTGGTGTTGTCTACAAATTGCCACCTATTATACGTGTTCAAGCAATTTACTCTGACAACAGGATGATCATCCTTTGTATACTCCCTTTCTGTAAATTTTACTTTATTATCTCCCTTCCCAAACTCAGAATTTCATATCAGATATAAGTATTTGGTGACCATAAAAAATACATTTTAAATACATAAAAATTCTTGTTTATGAGTCACTTAAAACGAAAACGTCATAACTTCTACCAGGAAAAAGCAACATTAAAGCCAAGTAGCTTTCCCTTACTTCCTTATACCCCTTAACAATACAAGCTTTTCTTATCCCCAGAAGACAATCACTTAACTTTCACATCTCTTTGCTGACTCGGATGAAAATTCATCACAGAGCATAACTGTCAGGTTCACTAGTGACAGAGGAAGCTCCTGAGAACAGCAGCCTAAAAAAGCTTTCCTCCTTGAGGTATGATGGTACTCTTTTTCATGTATGAAATGATTTTTGTTTGATATGTTGAAACAATATTCATGCAGGGCATCTTCACACTAGATTTTACCCCCAAAACCAGTTATAAGGTCAGAACTAAGTTGAAAGCCAATATTCCACGGACACACTTAGAAAATCTGCAAGAATTTGACACTGTCCCATACGACATCCATGTCTCTAAATTGGAGAGACATCAATTTGACAGATGGACCACTCAGTGGATAAAGAACTGGCTGGATGGCCACACACAAAGAGTTGTGCTCAATGGCTCAGGGTCCAGTTGGAGACCAGTAATGAGTGCTGTCCTTCAGGGATCAGTGTTGGGACCGGTCTTGTTCAACATCTTTGTTGATGACATGGACAGTGGGATTGAGTGTGCCCTCAGCCAATTTGCCAATCACACCAAGCTGTGTGGTTCAGTTGATACGATGGAGGGAAGGAATGCCTTCCAGAGGGACCTTGACATGCTTGTGAGGTGAGCTGATGCCAACTTGATGAAGTTTAAGCATGCCAAGTGCAAGGTCCTATACCTGGGTCAGAGCAATCCCAGGCACAGCTACAGGTTGGGCAGAGAAGAGATTCAGAGCAGCCCTGAGGAGAAGGAC
>JAOEHY010026557.1:0-40395 GCA_025447955.1 Psilopsiagon aurifrons | reverse complement strand
GGGGGACGGGGGGAGGGAAGTTTGCCTGTATTAAGAAGCCCCCCAAAGCATTTGTAGATTTAAAGTCAAAATAAATTTTTTAAAAGGCAGCAACAGCCCATATTGTGTTTTCTGTCGCGTTCTGAAAATCCCATTCTTGGTATTTGCTGTGAACAGGTCTTGTTGCTGCTGATTCAGGCTCAGGCTGAATCAGAAATTTGTCAGGAGAAATTTCTGATACAGAACCTGAAACGTCAACAAGGCAGCAGTGATATTGGGAGGAGTTGCCCTTCTCTGCAGTCACACGGTGGGAGAACCAAAAGGAAATCGCATTTCTCTTCATTCCAAACAAGTGATGGCTTTGTTTTGGGGCTTTTTAACCAAATGTGTGTCATGGGCTGGCAAAGGCTGAATATGTCCTTCTGTGAAGGCAGTCACTGCTGGAAACAGGCTGCCGCCAGCAGAATGTGTGACCAAAACAATACAGTTTTCTTTCTTTCCTTTTTTCTCTTTTCAAAACAGCTCCTAGATGTTCTGTGTACTGGCAGGCAGGAGGAAGAGCCACAGATGGTGTGACAGTGGGAGAACAGTCTATTTTAGCATTAATAAAAATGGGACTTGAGATCCATGTATGGCAGAGAAATTATAAAGTGGGAATGCCAGGGATATAAAGCAAGACAAGCAGTGACCTTTCAGTCTAAGAGCTGCACAGTGATGTTTTCTCTTTTGCACTTGAAAATTTCAGTTTTAGTTTCTCCTCCTGCAAAATGTGAAGCAAACCAATGGAGGTCCTGATGTACAATTTAACTCCTGCTTCAAATAATACTGAACAAAATATAACTTGGCTTTTTTATAAAAAATAACTTGGCCATTCATAAAGAAGACCTTTTTCCACCTGCATAATTTGTACAACTGCTTGTTTTGCACATTTCCTGTTCTTAAGTATCAAAAAAAGAGTAAAAATGGTGTTCCTCCCTTTCTGTGAACTCTTAACGAATTCATGCCTACTCACCTGCCTTGTGGGTGTAGCAGTTGCTGAGCTTGTACAGCTCTAAAGAAGTGACAATAGCTGGGAAGGAGAGAGTCCTTTGCAATTCTTGTGGACATTCTCAGTGTATAGCTGTGTGTTTGATTTGAGGTTTTCCCACTTTAGTACATGTTTTTCTCCTTTGGTACATGTTGTGTGAGGAGATGAGCAAGGCTGTAGCATGGGCTCTTGTGGGAGGAAAACAGAAAACAGTGGGATTTCTTGTTTAGTCAGTCATGAGGTCTCACTTTTTCCTTTGTTTCTATAGCCCTGAGAATTTTATATCAGCCAGCAAAGTTGATAGCCATTAACTGCTGGAGGGGATACGGGTTGTCAAAATGAACTTAAGCTTCCTCTTGGGAGACCTTTTACAGGTTAGCATAGCTAGGCCTGTCTTAACTATTTTCTTTGAAGGAACTCACTTTAAACTTCCCTGAAACTAGTGCATCTGGTATAAGGGAATGAAGTAAAGATGCACACAGGCAAGACTAGACGAGCTGCTGAGAAAGTACTGCTGGTGGCTAATGCCAACAGTCTGTCTGTCTTCTCATTGGTAGGAAGACAAAATATTTCCTCTTTTCTGAAATCTAAATACAGCTAATTCCTTGTAACTATCACTTGACGTCTTGCAGATTTGACATCTGCAAACTGCTTTAATTAATATTTGGGCTACCTTTCGCAAATGTGTAGCACTTCTAGTTTACAGAAGTGGCAAGCCTTCGGTGGATAAAATAAGTTGTTTCCACAGTTGCTAAAGATAAAAGTGCTACTAAATAAGCCACTTTTTCTGTTTGCTTCTAATTTTAATTGTTCTATCACTAAGAAATGTTTGAGGAAAAAACCCACTATCACTTTTCCACTCTTTTCTTGAAGGTGTCATCACTTGAGAAGAAATGTCTGACTTTTATGGACACTCCCATCAGGCTCAGCAAAATCTGAGATACTGACTGAAACAGTATGGATATTCTTAAAGGGATGATCTCTGGCAAGCCTCTGCCTGGCTTTGCCTGCAGAGGTCCTGCAGGCAGCGTTTCCTGAACTTTTAGAAGCATCATGCATTGTTCTATTAACTGAGTTGTTAAGAACAGATGTCTGATGTATACTACAGCTCCCAAATTGTCCTGCTGCTTCAAGGATGGAAGAGGGGGTATCAAAGAAATGGTGCGGAAGGAAGGAAGCAACAGAAGCCTAATTCAGCTGTCATGAAAGTCTACAGGAATTTTTCCAGTGACTTCATGGGAACTGAATTAAGTTGTTGGTGAGAAGCCGTGTCCAAAAAACCATCCAGACCTCCTCTTCTACATCTGCGCTGGATGTGTTGAATTTATTAGGAATAAAAATCTAGCTTACAATATGTGGAAAATAGAGGGGGTGAAGGTTATGAGAAAACCCTAACTTATTGATGTGGGAGTGGAAAAGTCTTGCAAAATAAACCATTTCAAATACACTAAAAGCATCCCCCCATAGCACACAAAGCCTTCCTGCATTCATAGTCACTGACTTCATCAGTTTCACAGCATTACTTTTCAATCGGCAAGCATCATAAAAACAGGAAGGCAGATTTATGGCTGTTTATTAGCCAGCACCATTACTGTATTTACTGTAGTGTGAAAAAGGAAATCAGGGAAAAGTGCTATAAATCTCAGTGGCTGCAACCCAGATGCATTTATTTACTTACTGGATACTTCACTAGTAGCTTAGCAGATGCCTGCTAGTTTACACATATATTTTGAGCATATTAGCAGCATGCTCTAGAGAGATGGGTGTTAAAATTCAGTTGGGGTCATTATGGGCACTGCTAGGAAGAAGCTAGTGAAATGTGTTCAGTTTAACTAAAGTAGTTATTGAAGAAACACCCATGTGTTAACCAATGACTGCTTATTTAAAAGGAGCATAATTGTAAATATATAATCTTGCAGTAACCACAAAGATGAAGATCAGGCTATTAAAATAATAGGAATAAAAGTGAAATGCTTGTCTTGTTAACGTTAAGATACTCTTTGTTCAAAGAGGAACCACAAACCTCATAAATCTTATCTAAAGTCCTGGAGCTGTAATATTCTACTTGCTCTGTGGGTGTGAATGGTATCAGATGTGGAGTTCTGTTTCCTGCAGGTTAGGCCCAAAGGTTGTACTTTACTGTTGTAGATATAATTGTAATTTATCCCAAGACAGTAAATCAGCTGACCCTGGATGACCTAATTCTATCCGCAGTCAGAAGAAGTGTTATCTGCAAACATGGTTGTGGTTGGATGTGCACAAATACAGAAGTGCCTTCTTTACAGAACGCTTCTACATTGTGCTAAGCAAAAGTGGTGGTCTTTACTTTAAAGAACATTATTTCACAGCAGCTAATGTTGCATCAGCTATTCTTTACATCTTCATTATCTAGGAAGACCTAATTTGTCAATGGAAGTTAAATTGAAAATGTTTAGGCCTCAAGTGTGTCTGAAGGATCTATTCATGTCAACTTTTCAATACAAGCACATCTTATTTTATACAATTTAGATTTGTGGCCAAATGCAAAATGCTGGATCTACATTTGTGTTTAAAGTCCAAATGTGTTTTTCCTAAGGGCAAATCTTGGGTCCATTCAAGCCAATTGAAGTATTTCTGTTGATGTTCAGTGAACCAGGAAATAAGTTCATCCGGAAGCCTAAAGAGTGCAACTTCTCTATAAATAATTTTGGGTTTAATTGTTACTATTGTTTTTTTTTTCGTACTTACTGTTAATGCTGTTCTTAAAATGAATAGTAAAATGCAAAAAGTATGAATTATAAATGAACAGTTTCAATGAGGCTGTTGATTGCAATGACTGAAATCTAATTAAGCAGTTTAAGATCTAAGTGATATTATTATTAAAGAATTATGTTAACAGAGCATTTCCTCAGCCTCTTAATTTGTTTTACGTGAATAATACTTACAAGATAATGTGATTCCAAGTGACAAAAAGATTGATTCTTTTTCTTTTTCTCTTTAAGAAAAACTAATATGCTATATTTAAATTGAAATAAATTGATAGAGAAGTCTCAAGGGAACAAAAGCACTAATTTGGCATCTTAACTTACTCTGACTTCATGTAAATACTCCTACTGACTGCTTTTTTGTTTTGATATCACACTGTATGAAATTCTTTTGAAACAGGAACAGAAATACGTGTGCAGATGGATGTGTGCAGATACACGTACATTTTTCAGATAGGCCAAGGTGTTACAGTGACAAGCTTATTACCACTAGCCATGGAACTCGTGGTGTGCCACCCTGTGTTTTTGCCTGTGAAATCACTGTAAACATCTAATTTGCATGCAAAGATGTTTTCTTTAAAATGTAGTGCAGTGTATTTTTAAACCAATGGGAGTCTATTGGGATGCAAGTTATTATTTGATTTCCAAATGCAATTTGTACAACGGTAAGAACAGATTGGATTGCTTCCTGGGTGCTGCAGCAGGTAGCGGTCATGGGAACAGTGTGCTAGAGAAATAGGCCCTTTTTTTCTTTTTTTTTTTAGAGAGAGTTTATGACTCTATGGATGAGTGTTGGTATGGTTCTACTAACATTTATGCTCCTCACTCCCTGAATTCTGTCAGTTGTATATTCTTTAGTTGCCAAGTACTAGCTGAGCATCACTTCCAGAGTCAATAATACCCAATTCAGCATTTCTGGGTTAATCACATATTACACTTTCTTCTTTGTTGTACAGAGATGTTTTCTGGCTTGGACACCTCTATGGCTGCTCCCCTTGCCTTGGATGCTGAAGTGCTCTTTTAGAGTTTAACACTGCTTGTGTCCAGAGAATGTGAGTCTTATCCCATCTGCCACAGTGGGTTTGGAGGCATGTTGGTGGGACCCCAAAGATGAATATGCAATTGAAGGAGCAAAAAAAAGACAAAAGAGAAAAGGATCATTCTAAATACAAGTGGACATCAAGAATTAATGAGATGCTATGTATTTGTATTATTGGATTGCTTTGGTTTTTACTCTGTAGCTCTCAGAGTTTGTTCCTTGGTTACTGTGAAAGGAAATCAGGGAGGATTTCAGCCCATTAACATTTCAGTGTAGTATAGCTGTTAGTTTGTTTGAAACCAACTGTTACATTTCAGTGCACAGCCTGACTTGTACTCAGGAGAAATGGGCAAAATTCCAGGGAGACATGTTTTCAGGTTATATATGTTGTGCCTTGGTCACTGCTACATTGACCACGTTTTGGGTGAAAGGACCAGATGACCCATGTAACAGCATTGCTATTACCCTGTGTACCCCTCACTGCCTCTCTCCCGTAGACATACCTGGGATTCTTGAATCAGCTTCTGGAATCCTCCTGATAAAGAACTCTAACTCTGCTGCTGCCAATGCCTTCCCAGTTTATGGACATCAATCGAGTCATTTTAATGTACTTGGAATATTTTTTTTTGCAGGAGTTACAGTAGATATTTCCTGGCATACATTTAGTTTCTTAAAACTAAATGGGGGTGTGTGTGTGGTGGGTGTTGTGGAGCAAATCATGGGGAAGATTGAGAGATAATGAAGTTAAAACACAGAGGAGAATTGAAGGTGCCAAACACTGCAGAGGAAAGAGAAAATCATGAAACAGAAAGTGACACAAAGAAATGAAGTCTGCCTGGTTGATTCACTCTTTTGCTGTGCTATTACTTTGTGTATGTTAAGACTTTCATATGCACTAACCAAATCCTTATGCCTTACTCCCTGCCCTCTTAAATTTGTTGCGTTTCTCATATGGTTCATTCTGCATCATTCCTTCAAGAAAATCTCTAATAAGCCAGAATGTGCAGTATTGTTTTTGAATACATTCTTGGTTTTCTTTTATGTCTAGAAGGTTGGAAAATTAATTTTGCTCTTGATCTGGTTCAGAATCTTCCTCCCACACTGTGGAGCCTGGATGTGGTGCTGGAAGATAGTATTTTCTGGCTGCAAGCATCAAAGTGGGATCCAAAGGGCGGGCAAGCATCTTTAAATATTTAACTACTAATAATCTGGTTCATAAAACTGACTGGGTGTTTATGGAAGACAGCATTTCTACTTCATGTTATTGACCTAACAGATGCAGTTAATCCTGCATTTTTAGAATATAAGAATGTGCAAAAGTCATTCTAGATAGATGAAAAGAAATGCTCACGTCAGCAAAGTGCTTTTAAATGTTGATGTCTCAGCAGCCTGGCTATCTGTCATTAGCATTTTTTCTTTATATCTTAAATTTAATCAATACTTTTTTTGAGGTTATGATCAAGGAGCATAAAACATTTAAAAAATTCTGTTTGTATGTGATGTATTTTGTGTTCTTTGAAGGCTCTGTGTCTAAGAGATGATCCAGCAGACAGCATTAGGAACTACTGGCTATGGCTTAAATTAAAAAGTGAATGACCACTTTTGGTGTTTCAAGTTTTAAGGATTAAACATAATTTTAAAGAGATTTAATTTTCACTGGTCAGACTGAGTTCCCTCCAGAAATCAGGCAACCTCTGAGGCCCCCAGATCCATTTTTTCACTGAAAATCACAAGAATCCTGTAAGAATTTTAAGGCTTTCAGTTTCTGAAACACCTTGAGAATCTTAAGTTCAGATACAATAGAAGAAGAATTGTTTTATTAGTATGTAAAGTGACATGTTGATAGATAGGTACCTCCTGAATGGTAGTTTCACATATTAAATGATGATTCTCCAGAGCTCCAAGGCACTGATTCTTTGAAAGGGCTTTCAATATTGTGGGAGTAGAATGACAGGAGGCTGATTGCAGCTGATTAATACTGAGCTCCTAATCTATACATTCTTTTGTTCTTGACAAATAGTATAAATTAAGTGCTAAGGAAGAAGGGGCCATCCCCAGATTTGAGGCCAATAGAGAGCCTGGTCAAGTAGGAACTGGCTCCACCATCCTCCCTGCCTTTCCTTCCTTAAGCATCTCCCAGCTTCAGAGACACACCCCATGGCTTTTCCAACAGCCTGTGGGGGAAAACTATTGTGTTAGGCACTGTATGCAGTCTCAAGAGACAACCCTATCGTAAAAAGCATAGGATGTAATTAGGTAAAAGGTAAGCAACATGTGAAAGGAGAAACTAGATTTTCCTGCATAAATAATTATGCAGGCAGCGTATGATGCACCCACGGTTCTTAAGAACAATGAAAAGACCTAAGGTAATATTGGATCTTCACCCTTTCTCTACCTCTTATTTCAACTAATGTTATCTCAGAGATAGCAGGTAAAGTAATAATTTGTACAAGAGAAATAACAAGCCCCAATATGACTATAATACATCTTGAACTTTTAATTTTAGTTTTTACTAAAGTATCAGTCAGCTGCACAGTCCCTATCCATTTTTCTCCCCTCTAAAGGTCAGATACCACTTCCTATTCATTATGATCTTTGGCTTTTGTGCCAGCAGCTTCTGCTTGAAAATTTTCATGTATCACTCATACATCTGTAGGGCAAAACATGTCTCCCAGACATCTATCACTCGCTTGCAGGTGACACATAGTCATAAAGGTGACCTATTTCATATTAACAATCAATTTCCTTTCATTGTCACCACCAAGCTGTGTTCTACGATTTCACTTTCCTTGTCAGAAGTGTGGACTTAGGGGTCAGATTGCAGATTCTTTGAAGGTAAAAGGATGATTGCTTGATTTTATGCATCACTGGATTCTGTCAATTCTATTTGAACGTGGAGGAACAATACCCAGACATTGCTTTCTGACAGAGAAGAACAGAACACAGTCACACTGAAGTATCAAACTTTGTATGCAATCTTGGTAAAATTGTTCCCATAACCCAAAGAGTGTTATATGAATCTCATAAATTTCAAGACATAATAGCATGTTACTGTAGTTCTTTGTGGAATTTCAGTGCTTTGTGTCTATATATTACTTGAATTATGGTGTTGAATTGTGGAAAAATTAGTAAAAAAATCCATTTAAAAAAGTGGTATACTCCTGCATGGTACAGAAGCCTCTGTTAAGCAGAAGAAATAGTATGCCTAAACCTACCATGCTCCTGACATCTAATTGAATTGTTGAGCAAAACAGTCTGTGTTCACATTTTAGGAGACACAATAATTCACCAAAAGGTGCAATCTGTCCTCGGAGAACCCACAGGTTTGTCAGTGAATTTCACTATCGGTATGAGGCATTTTTGTGTGGGGGAAAAAAAGTGCCTTGTAGAGAACTGTCTGTAAGAAGAAAAGGATAATCTCCAGAATAAAGGCACTCTTCTATGTTATAAAGTGTGCAGCAGTTGATCAGATTTAGCTGTAGTGTGCAGTGGATTAGAATTTATTTCTATTTTGCAGTTTTAAATTCCTCTGCTCTACTCCCCTTCCCCCCTCTCCCCCCGACCAGTTCCTTTCAATATAATTGAGAATAATTTTTCCTACTTATTCTAGATTTCTTTGAACACAGGTGATGTAGAAAATCAGTCCATGGTAATGTTTGCCTAATTTGAACAACACATGTTCCTTCTGCTTTATTCTGTGTAGATAAATGTGCACATGGTCATTTGGAGGATATTTTTTTTCTCACAGTAACCCTATTAAGTCACTACAGGTTTCTATGACCTTTTGAGCTTTGACCTTCAGAAGGTCTTATGAATCACTTTGTTTTCAGTCCCATGAATTCATCTTAAAATTACAAACCAATAAACAGTGTGGCAAAAGACAGTACATTTGAGCGACAGAACAAAAGGAGCAAAAAGTTAACAGCACTGGAAGCAGCAGAGCAACCATGGAAGTGTGTCATCAGTAATGAGATGAGAAAAAGTGCCTAACATTGTCAACTTTCTGAAATCAAAATAAAGGGAAGAAAATGCTTCTAACCTGCAAGATGCATTGAAGGACACCTGCAGATGTTCTGAACTTTCTGGATCTAATATGGAAAGAGGGGGTCACCTGGAGAGCTGAAAGAATGACAATACCTTACATTTCTACGCTTGCAAAATTAGAATCATAGAATCATAGAATAGTTAGGGTTGGAAAGGACCTTAAGATCATCCAGTTCCAACCCCCCTGCCATGGGCAGGGGCAAATTGTAGATTTGGGGTTTTTAATTCACTAAAAGCTTACTTGTGTTTCTGACCTAAAGACCTCAGAGCAAGCAACACAGTGTATAAATTAATAACTTTAATTTATGTTTGTGTAGGGGACTGAGATAATTATTTGTGAAGAATCAGGGAGAAGGTTCCTGTGAAATAATCTGAGTACATATTGAGCTTGCATTAACATCTTCCCTCACTGCTAGCCTAAGGCACAACAGGATTATCTTCAATTGCAGATGCTCAGGCAAGTAATTTTAGCAGTTAGGGACTACCTCTGTCTGAAACCAGAACTATGAACTGTCTGCACACGGAGTTGTGAAGAGTTTGTGCTCTTACCTGAGAGGTTCTTCATGTTTTCAAGGGACAGTGTGGAGAAACTGAAGAGGTCTGTGACCTTTTGAGGAAGGATATCATCCTTTGTGCTGTACGCTAACAACATGACTGCTGAGAATGTGAAAACAGATTAATAGGACATAGGGATGAAAAGAAAAAGTTCAGTTCATGGTCAAAGCAGTACATCTTTGCCATTGCTAGGCCGTGTATACTAGAATATTTTATAGCCAGTGTGTGCTACAGGCCTTTATCTAAAGCTGAAACAACTGTTAATTCTTCTCAAAATGAAACTGTCCCTAATCAAAACATGTTTTGCATTTCAGTGTTTTCCATCCATGAAAGCAGCATAACTGTAATGGTTGGCTAATGTTCTTTTTCGTTTAAAAGGCAGAATAAATCATGATTATTCTTTTAACATATTCACTGAAGAATTAGCACAACCGTAACAGAAGTTGTGGTCAGTCATATATATTTTCCATTTTTTAAATATATAAAATTGAAATCTTTCACCGTGGTTTACAGTCAAATGAAGTGTACAGTTAATAGGTGGTCATAACTGCCCTTCTTTACATAGTCCTTGAAAAGGGTAATGCCAGTAACTTCAACTTTCTGTGCAGCAATATGTCTTAGAAATGAAGCATAAAGGCTGAGGAATAAAGCACTACTTATTTCATAGAAGACATTGTGTATTGGTCTTTACATAGATGTAAATGTGTGTGTTCTTCATATACTAGTCCCTATTTCCACTTTGTGCACTGGTATTCTAGTAGCTAATGGGAAATTCAACCAAATGTTGATGTGAATTAAGCATGCAATTATGGGCTGAAAGCAACTAATTTAAAGTGCAGTCAGAGTTTATCACCAAGTGCTCTGTTCCCTGAATGTAAAATATTACTGGTTGTTCTTTGGCTCCAGATATTGCAGGAACACTGCATTGCCCTTTGGATGATGGTTTTGGGCACACACAGTTTACTTCTGCTTAAGCTGGCTGATGTGGTAATTACTAAACTATGAAAGGAAGAAAGGAAGAATTTCCTCATTTGTTCAGATCTTGCTCAGGCTGTAAGTCTAACTGCATTGCAGGAGAACTGACCCTATGACAATGTTTCGTGTCCTGATTTCAGAGCATTATTTACTGTCCAGGGTTGCTCCTGCATGCATGACAGCAAGTGCTTTGTTCTGTGCAGAGATGTAGCAGGTTCTCCTCCTCACTCTCAGCAAGAAAGAAACAGGAGTGCAAACCTCTGGGCTACAGATTGTTCTGTACGAATTGTGCAGAAACTACAGCTCTTCTAAGAAGGTCCTGTGATGTGTGCTCAAAGTGGGAGAGTTGTAGTCTTCATCTTCTCTCTTCCTTTCTGACAGTAATACTTTATGCTAAGGAAAAGGCTAGAAAAACAGTAGCAATAGGTAGCTGAGTACTGTTGGTAATGGTATCAGGAGTGACCACTCACCTCATATAAGTTTTTTGCTCGTTGAGGAGCAAATTCAGGATAGACGTATCAAGTAAATTCAAACCAATAGTGATTATAGTGTGTTTGTATTTGAGGACACTTTGACATTCTGATTTCCTATACATGGTGAATGTCTTTTACTTTGTTAAAGGATAAACGATAAAAAGGGGAAAGGAAACAAAGTTGACACTATAAATAAACTGGATATCCTTAGAAAGTTTGATCAGGTATGCAATGGCCCAACATTTTTCAAGCCTTTTAGAATTCTATAAAATCTTTGAGAGAACTTTGCTATCTGAAAGCCATGCATATGTGTCATGAAGGTGTCTTCAGTCACAAACTGGCTCAGATCTTGAAATGCTTCACCTTTACTCTAGCAAAGCTCCCATTGAGGTCAGAAGCAGGTGAGCAATTGCTATGTGCCTCAGTTTTCCCCCATGATTGTTTCTAGGTATATCTGTATCAGATAACCTACAATATAAACAATAAAATAAACACACAATAAACATTACAGTCAAAGTTTATATAGCTGCAAATGGATGTACTTGTAAAATCTGTGAGTCTTTAAGGGTCTGCTTTCAGTGTGTGTTCAAATGCAAACAAATGTCTACTATATTTTTCATGTGAAGAAGCCTAGGGATATGAAGCTCTTCTAAGTGTTCCATAAATACAAGTATTTATTTATGCTTGTATAATTCTTACTGGATTTCCATGTCCTAGCAGTGTTTGTAATGAAATGTGATTTGTACTGTTCTATATCTCCCAGAATAAGACTATCCTATCCGACTGAATAAATAAAAAGTGTGATAAATGTTAGTACATAAACTTGGTTGTACTTACGGATTTGGGCATTCAGCTGTTGTGAACACCTAAAATTGGGATTCTTTTACATGGAATCTGAGTTTAACTGAAGATGTGTCTCAATGCTTCATTATTAAGATTCATTCAAACATTTTGGGGTAAATTCATTCACTATCTTTTTCTCTCATTCATTATGTCTTATTCTTTTACCTTCAGGGAACACCTCCGAAGTGTTCAGATGATGAATTTGTCGTATCAGCTCTTTGCTCTCTCCTCATGCTTTGTGCTCTGAATTGGGTCACATGCAGTTCTGCAGTGGTACAATAGTCCCTTTATGTGAGACCCATTCCCTCCTCAGTCTGTTTCCTCTGCATCTTCAGTCTGAAGATTATAACCAGAAGATGCACTAAAAGTAAAGCAAGATTCCTTTCTTTAGCTACAGATTCCAGAATGAAATATTCATATAACTTTTACCAAAACCTGCAAAGCTATTGCTTCAGGTTCCCTGGTTCTGAAGAATTTAAGCAGAAACTTAAGCTTCAAAACCCAGCTATGACTCACCCATCATGTATTGTTTTCTGTGGCACTTAACAGGTGTTAAATGACGCCCAGCCTCAGTTACCCTGCAAATACTGTTGCTAACTCTGGAGAACAAACTTCATGGGGAAGCTTAAAGTTTCAAAGTTTATTATCGTCTGAGGGGACTGCACACCAGATGAAACTACAAATAAATTTTAATGTTAAGACTAGAATTGTACTATTATATCCCAACAACAGCTATGGCCATCTAGTCCAATACATGACATTGGCCAGCCCCACATGACCAAGTTGCAAGGAAACCCCACAGCAGGCAATCTTGGAATTACAGGCTCAAAAGGGACTGTCAGTGCTAACCTCAGGCATGCAGAGACCAGCTCATACCCTCAAGCAGGAGATTTTTATCTGCAATTTTTCCCTCTTTAGAAAGATTAAAGTACAAGCTTTTCAGCTCTACTAGATCTCACTCACTCACATTTTCTAAGGTATTGAAGAGGTGTGAACAACTGTATGTGATCTGAAGAGAGTGTCAGTGGGAAATCAGAAATTATAAAAACTACTGATAACAGCAGAGTGCTTCTGAAGAGTTTGACTACTGCCTTACTTGCTTTTTGCAAGGAGCAGACTGAAGAACCAGATGATACATGTCAGGAAAACTAAGACCCTTATCTTATCACTTTGCAACAAGAAATATCACTGATTTCCCTCTGAATGTTTAAGGAGCTATTGCAAAATATGTCCAACGGAGACTGCTCCTCTAAAAGTCTGGGTACTATCCCTCATTATACTCAGCTCTGTCAGCATGGTAGAAGACAGGCTTATCTCCAAGTAGTTCAGAAATGAGGAATCTTGAGGTAAGCCCCAATCTATAAGAAACTCAGGTAAACTGTCAAAAATGAAGATGTTCAGACAAGTTGTATAAAGTTTTAGTCAATTGCTAAATTATGCTTATTCATTTCCAAACCTTTGGAGAGTCATTGCAAATAAACCTGTGCCTTTTGCTAAAAGTATGACAGATGTCATACCTGTTAGACAAGAGGAAACAGCAGATGCTACATGAGGGCAAAAAGGCATAGACACAAAAAGTCAGTCTCTAAAACATGGCAGTGATCATGCGCCTGGGCTAATCAAGGGCTTTGAACAGTAATGTTGACTTTAAATCTTTTACTGACACAAATAATAGGCTGTCTTAGCCAGTCTTTGATTACAGAACTGGTAGGCTAGCTTTCCAGTTTCTGCTTTCAGCTGGTGACAATTTGAACAGCTGAGGTTCTAGACAAAGACTGGTATAGAAAAGATGCACAGCCTTTTAGCATTGTCTGCTTGTTTTACAATTCAGAACTGCACACTGATACACAGCCTGCAGCCCTGATGGATGCAGATGTGCACATAACACTGAATGCATTTTTTTATGTTGCCTCTGGGTAGAAAGCATCCAACCCTATTTTCTTTTTTTAATCATGTCTTAAAAAAAGAAGTCCCCTTTGGGTCTTCTTTTTCTTTGAGGAGAAGATAATTTCATTTTTCTCCTCCACCTTCACAAATAAACTTTAAACCATATTTCAGAAATGAGGGAGGAAAACTCCCTACCTTCTTGCATATATACAGTGGATGTTTTCTTGAGGGATCAGATGTCCAGAAGCTTTTCCAACATGCGCAAAACAACTTGTGACAGAATAACAAGCTGCCCTGTGCCATCCCAGCAGCTGGCAGAGTGAGTCATTGCTTCTGGCCCTGTAATGCAGACCTTGCGTGTCTGGGAAATAATGCCCAGCCAAGTGTGATTGCAGGCTATTATTAAGGCTTTATTTCTGAAATTGGTGTAGTTGAGGTCAAACATCTTTCTGTCTGTTTTTGTGTAGTGCTTTTAGACAGCTTTCAATAATGACTGCATTACAGCCCTACTATGAAGATACTTTACCTCTTATATAAGTTGCTGGTTAATTACTGAGTTGTTTTTCACATCTGATTCTGCTTTTGAGCAAGACAGTATGACAATGAGCCAGAAGCAATACTGACTACTGAAAAAAACAGGGAGTTTGAGCTTCAAACTGAAAGTGAGTACAAGAATTTATGAAACAGATGATTGTAGTCTGAGAGTTCCTGTACATACTGAGAATGTGTTGGCTAGAAAATGGAATTATTAAGAAATAGTGGTTCTTAAACTGCGTCTTCCTTAAGACATTTTGGCTCCATTTTATGTGATAAAGAGGTAGAGACTGATTTTCTTTATAATACTAACCAGTTCAGAATTATTCTCTGATTTATAGGCCATAGAATGTCTTGACATACTCAGTAACCCAGAAAATAACAGTAACTTTTATTTTTAAAACCTTGAAAAGAAGCAGGCTGAATTTTACTGGAGATGTCCCATCTTTGGCCAGAGTTCCAGGGAACCTCTAGTCCTTTGACGAGCTACTTTTGCAAAGAGAACCAATTGAAGTGAGTTGCCCTTGATGATTTTTGGGCTATTAGCATGTTAGGCTACATGTTTCATCTCATTTGTGGTATCTAACATGGAAAGAGAAGACCACAGATTACTGTATAGTCAGTTGGGAAAAGTAGACTCACATTTTAGGGTTCCTAACCTAACAAGCGGAGCTTCAAGAAAGCAGTTTAGGAAACCTGAAGTCCTAACTTTGCTTCCTAATGTAATGCCCCAAATTAGATAACAGAGATATCCTCCTACCTGAAATGATGACAATGCCTGCATCATCAGCCTGCCTTTTCATCTTCCTCCTTCCTGTAGAAGCCCATCTATTGTGCATGTAAGCACTGTGCTTAGGGGAAAACAGAACAGTCAGGAAATACAGGATTCTTTTCTGCTTTTTGTTTCCTAGTAACATAGAACACTGAAGCTGGTGAAGTTTTCTTTGTAGAAGCATAGGGTATGTAGGCAGAAGTCCTCTACCTTGCTGGAGCCCCAAATTCTATGTAGCTTATGGATTTGATGGGTTGGCTGCTCTCCTGAAAGAACAGTGGCAGAGAAACAGTGATGAAAATGTCCATATTTGTGAAAGTTTTTTTTGTCACAAAAGAGCCATTTGGAGACAAAGGTGCTCACAGAAATGCAAGCAAAAAATGTGTGTGTAGTTACTTACATCTTTGTGTACAACCTGCTTGAAAATTCTTCACAGAAAGAAAGCCCTTGTTAAGCCTGAAATATAATGTATGTTAATCTTCAAGCATTAGTTATAATACTGAAGAGATTTTAGATCCAGGTAGATAATCCAGTGTGGTTGAAAGAGGAACATTTTCTCAAAGACATCACAGATAATCGTAAGTTAACATGATTTTTTTTCAGCAGGCTAAAACATATGTGATCCTTTCAGTATCATGCATGTTTTGTAGAAGGCAGTCAGCTTTGTTTGAGATACTGCCTACCTTGGACCACGCTTTAAGCTGATGTATCAGACTATGAACAGAGGTGGATGAAGTGGTGTCCTTACTTTCAGAATGGTTTCTTAAGGTCAAGAGCAGAGAGCTGGGAACAGTGATGTTTTAAAGGATCCCTGGGATTACTGTCAGAGATATCTGGGCTGACTTTCTCAGATGTTCTTACTTCTGCTGTTTCACTCTGGAGGGAATCTGCACAGTGGTACTGACTTTTAGATGGAAATAGTTGAGAGAAATACTTGCCAGGAAATAGTTAGCAGGAAGCACTCTTGGTCCTTCAGCTGTGTACTCTGGAAGAGAAATATTCAAATAAAATAAACTCAGCATCTTGTATTTAAAAGAAGAAAGGGACTTAAAACATCTCTTACAGAATCAGACTGCTGCCTTGTAGAGTTCTAACAAAAACCAGAATTAGAGTATCTAAGTTATACCAGTTGTTTGCAGAGAGGGATGATTTGCCTTAGACAGAGACCTCTTGTGATGTCCTAAAACCCTTGGCAACTGCAAGGAAAACCAAACCAAAACCCCAGAACATATTGTTCAGGGAAGAGGTATTTTCATCCACATTAGATGCCTCAGCCACCACTGTGATCAGGGATTTTTTGAGTTTTTAGTGTCTTTGTACCCGTGGAAGCATCTTGAACTAATGCAATACGTAAGTTGTTGTTCCAAAAGCCTTGGGCCCAACGTGCAGATTGATCATGAGGGTTTGAAAAAGCCAACATGCAAAAATAGTAGTGGATTAGTTATTTGTACAGCACCCATAAGCTTGCAGGTTGCTTTACACTCCAAAGATAAATTCTAGACCCTGGAAGGGGAGTGCTACAATGGATTTTGACTGGTAGGTTTAAATAAAACCCCACACCAACCAAGCCTGTAATAAATTCTGAAAATTTAGAAAAAATGAGATCTCAGAAGCAGTCTCTTCATGGGCTGTATTTTACATTTCTCTGCAGTGAATTAAATTAATTTCTAGCCTAAATAAATGCACAGAAGAATTGCCCCAATATCTCCGAAAAAAGAATTCCGCTAGCACACTGGAAGCATAGAACTCAACCATCTGTTGCTGAGTTGTTGAATCAATGTCAAACTCAGCAGCATATGAAAGTGTGACATACAGCACGGTCTATGGAACAGGGCAGATATTTTTGGTGACATCTGGATACTTTTTCTCCATTACACAAACAAGGATTTTGGGGACAACAAACTCTTAATCATATGTGCTTAGAGTATCTACAGAACCAGGAAAAAAACCCCAATCCATGGTGTTTGCTCTCAGGTTACATATTTGTTTCTCTTCAAAAGACCCACTCTTTGAGGAGGCAGGCAGTTATAACAGGATATGGAATTGCTTTACTTCCTCAGTTCCTTTTTCTGTTGCGCATTTTTTTGCATGCCCCATCCCTGGCAGTGTTCAAGGCCAGCTTGGATGCGGTCTTGAACAACATGGTGTAGTGGAAGGTGTCCCTGCCCATGGCAGAGGGCTGAAACTGAATGATCTTCAGGTCCTTTCCAACCCAGACCATTCTGCAACTCTGATTTTCTCAGTGAGTTTGAGTAAGGTGGCCAACCGCACCTCTTCCTTGTGTGATGAGCTCACTTTAGGCTTAGCAGCTTGGCTTTGGCTTCGATGATCAGTGCCCCTGCTGACTGCCATGTAAAATGTTTGCACTTCATGGTTACAGCTTAAGTACAAGAAAAAAACAGAAGTGAAGCACTGTTAAGTGAAACTTGGACACTTGGTGTTGAAGTATGTAATGGTCATATTTTATCTTCTTGGCACTTGCTAAAGATTTCAGTCTTCCAGAGGAATTGATGGTTGTCCTGTGCCTACTTTATTGATATGATAGTGACAAAATTCCAGTGATTTCATTGGAAACATCTGTAATAAAAGTTTTTCTTACCTTTAAAATTTTACTTGAGGTGAGTGAGGGTTGTGTGCTTTTGTTTAAAAGATTGTTCCACAGTGACATAATGATCAGTCACAGTCCCTGTGAGAAAGCAGTCCAAACACCTGCGAACAAAGGACGTGGTTTCCATACATTGTGCAGGGAGTTCTCAGAATAGCTCCTTTACTGTTTTTCAGCTGTCACTTCAGTTAGGTTTGAATTTACAGAAAAGAAAGAGACATCTGGTTCTTACTTTGAGTTCTCACAGGAAACACAATAGCAATAATTTCACTGAAGAAGATTATCTACCAGTTAGTAATGATGGAACTATTTTGGATTTATTTAACTGTAGAGTGGATGCTTTCCTTCTTCAGGAAGTGGTGTCTCTGATTTGGTGTACACTTCCTACCCTGTTCAGAGAACCTGAATTTTTGTCCATTTCTGCTTTCTCAGTGTGATTTTAGTGAATTAAAAGCTTAATTTGGAAATGATTTTTAAAGTCTTCAGGTCTTGGTGGACCTGCTGGGAGGTAAGCTCATCTGTTTGTAGGAATTGCTCAGTGCACTGTCAGGTCAAAGACAAGATTTTAAACCCCAAAATTAAACATATGTTTGTAAGACCTTGTAGAAACACAAGAACATATGAGCAGCTGTACTGTGTCAGCTCAAATGTCCATCAATCCGTGTATCCACTCTCTGCCAATGGCAGTAGCAGATGCCAAGGCAGTGGTACTTTGTCAGCATGCGTCCTCATTGAAATACTTTGCCATGGGTATTAGTATTTTCTGTATTGCTTTATATTGCTTGAGCTGCACAGGTACCCAACAAGAGTGCAGGTAGTAGAAGATATATTATTGTTGCTGGTTGAAGATGGAGATCAGTAGCAAGGGAAATGAAGTGATTATCCCAAAACAAGACAGGAATTTTGTCTGTGAAGGAGTGAGTTGAAACCAGTGCTTCAGCCTCAGTCCAACATTTATGCTGCAAACACAGTTTATTTCCTCTCCCATGGGACTTTGGTTTTGCCAGAATAAAAAATGAGTCAGGAACCTCAGGAACTGGCCCAAAGGAATGACTGTAACTGACATTTGACGATCAATCTGACCTTTAAAGAGTTTTTCATGTTACTAATGTAAAATGATTGCTCACAAGGATCTGAACAGGGCCAGTCCAAAACCCCCACAACCCTGAATCGTACTTTATTGTCCTCTTAGAAGCCTTCCTTCCTTTCTTCTTTGTTGATATCTGATGTTTTGTGCTGGTATGAAAATAATGATGATAAAAATGGTATGATTTCAGGGGTAAAACATTGTGTCAGTCAAACTAGGTTTTGAATGGCTAGTAGGAAGAATTGGTACTTCTTTGTGGTTGTTAGACACTGAAAGAATGAGGGACTTTGGCTGATCTATATTGTCTTATTCTGCATTCTCTGGAAAACAGAAATCAGAAGGAATTGGGATTTCAAACCTTGTTTTAAATAGATAGGCATTGACGTCACATCAACATCACAAGTGAATGCTGCTGGTTGCGTGCCTGATAGGAACTCACTGAGATGCAACTGTGATTTTAGGAGTGGTAAAAGTGTTAGAGTTAAAATACATTGGACTTTACATAAAGATCACTATTTGATCAAGCTGATCAGATGTATACATCCTGGAAGCACACTGTTCTATTAAAACACAGAAACTTCCTTTTATTAAATTGCTTTGATCTGTTTTCTTTGCTCTCCACCCCAGCTCTCCACCTGTCAAAGCATGTGCTTAAATGTACACAGTGTATTAACTTCAGGGGGAATATTCACATTCATAATGTTATGGGTATCTATAAGATCTGTTTGAGGTAGCTTTATTTCATGTGCCATTCATGCAATCTATTGGATTAGGAAAGTTAAAAAAATTACCATGTATAGGCCTTTATTTTAAATTAGTCTTATTTTCCTCTTATACTTCTGTACAAGTATGCTTGCACTTGCAGTTACTGGGGATGTAAATGAATCCAAGATCAAGTCTAGATAGTTCCCACTTGAAAGAGGATATTGCTTCTAATCTTTTCCTATATTGATTTTGTCATTTAGACTGTAATCCTTTTTTGTGACCTTTTATCAGACATTAACTTCTTAGGAAGGTGTATTACAGCCTGGATGCAGAAATTAATTTTCCTCAAAGCTGCTACCTGAATAAATTTGTATGTTACAGTTTTTGTCACATGGTGATCCAGGTAGAGTTTGGTCTCTTCATTTCAATATCCCTACAGGTGATACTCGGTATTAACTAAGGCTAAAAAGAATCAAAGTAGTGCTCACATTGTTGACTGCTTTGTAAATATGCATCAAACTGCATGGAAGAGGCACAAGACAAGAAAAAATATAGTGTATTCCTTGTTATATGGAACTTAAACATGGTTTTGTTTAACATTCTGTCCTGTGTGTTCAGTCCTAGTTTCCATTTTCCCCCTAAAATATCTTTGGAATGCTGTTCTGTTTGCACAGGATGCTTCCTCCCTTCCGACTGACTTCAAAGAGATAGCAGCTCTGCTTTGTGAGGCTCCCATTTGTAGAGCATCAATTTTGGATGACTAACTGATGGAGGCTTTCTGGAAATAAGTCTTGAGGATGTAAATTCTGTTTCTTGCAAACACAAGCAAAATTTCCAAATCGAAATGGAGGCCATTTCTTATTCCTGATAGCCAGATTTCTCCACCTGGCTTACAATTTTGTTCTTTTCATTTTGTATGCGTCCCCAGCCGGCATCAGAGAAAAAAACAGGCACTTGCAAAAGACAAACTGAACATGGTAATCAGTTATATCTACAGAAATGGGTATAAAATGTTGCAACCTGGCAGAAAATTTAGTTCGAAATCTCTCAAATGAAAAGATAGTCAATATGTTTCATAAAAAACTAGAAAACGGATGAATATGTAAAGGGATGGATTTAAAACTGATAATTAAATCATGCGTCTTCACTTACCAAGGGTATGGTGACCTGTTAGAGTACCAGCAGAAATGTATAAGCACTCACAATGTAAAGTCTGAGTAGTGTTCCTAAAAACGCAAACCTTCTGTTCGTGCTGTGCACAAATTGTCTGAGAAAAGCTGATTGCTTTTGGACCCCATGTGCATGTGCAGTAGAATTGATACAAACTCATGTCGTCTACATGTCTGGATTTCCAGACGTCTAGCAACAGGGTCAGAGCTACAGCTTTGGTGTTGCTACTGCCAAACATTTAGAAATATAAGGCAAATATCCCAAATTTTCAAATTCCATGGGAAAATAATATCCAGGAGAACCCCAAATCTAGGCTATCCCCTACCTCTGTGAATTGCACTGTAGAATATATATTGTATATAGAATTGAGATGCTTATGTCTGGCAACAATTGTCTGTACTGCAAGCCTGACTGGTGAGCAGTACAGTACAACTACTTTATTGACAGCAGTTATTTTCTGTGGGAAATCTGGAGGGGTTTTTGTGACTGAACTCATTTTAGAGTGATTCCATGGATAATCCCTTCAGTGCCTTTGAATTTCATTAAAAAAAAGACCCAACCCCAAACCAACCCTGCAGCCCTTTAGAAAAGGAAATATATTTAAAGAGACTTTCAACTTCAGTACTGAAACTGGAATTTTGATTTGAAGCAGGGTTCTGTTCATTGCTTATAAACAACATATTCGTGAAAAGAAAGGAAGCCGAAGACTAACACAGTCATTCCAGCAGTATGCCCTTGTTTTGGCAAAGGAATGTAGATCAGTTCTACATTTGAGTTTTGAAATTGAAAGGGATTTGAATTAAATATTGAAGGTAAACTATGAAAGTTAAACTGTGAGAGTCTTATGTAGATGAGATTCTCATGCAGCTTTTTCAGCACATTCACAGTAGATTCAGCCAATGAAAACTGTCTGAAGGCTTCAGGATCTGATCTCATATCATGAAGATATAATTTATTTTTAGGTTTTTTTATTATAGGCTATTTTTCAAATACTTTGTAGTCCCCTGCAATAAAAGAGACCTGCCTGGCCATCTGGATATAGCTGGCATAAACCCATTACTCTTTGCTCTGGATTTGTGGGCTGCATTTGGTACATTGTGTTTTATTGGTAGCCCAGTTATCTTCATTTTCTCTTAGCTGCAGATTTGACGAAAGAATTTAAAGTTGCTGCAGCTTATAGAAAGGTCATTGATTTTTAAAGTGACTTTTTACCTGGTGACTTTGGTTCATCCACAGTTCATTTGTGTGAGCAGAGAAAGAGACCTACAACTAGCTTTTCAGGGTTCATGAATCCAGCTTCATGATTGCAAGGCTGTTTGCTGTGATCAAGCCAGGTGCCTCAAAACATGCTGAGGCATGAAGTGGATCTGCCACTTTACTGGAGTGCATTCAGAACACCTATTTATGCTTGCTTCTGTACTAGCTGGTATTCTCTATGGGACAGAAAGCTCACCCATGAAATGTGTGAAATGAGAAAATAAGATAGTCTTTCTGATAGTTTATCTCATATGTTATTACAATCTCCCCAAGGAGATTTCCCTTGTAAGGCTGGGGTTTAGGTGTTCACACTTTCTTAAGAGAGTCCTCTACTTAAAAAAGCCAAAAGAGCTCAAACATTATGTGGCACTTTTTTGCCTTTGAGAAGTACGTAACCAGCCAGTGTTTGCTGAGAGACAGGTTAGTGTCTTCCTGCCAAGACAATGTTTATTTGCCAATGGAAGGGTTGGTTTCAGGATTTGTGGTGCGAACAAAAAAGCAAAGCAAATCCTCCATCTTCCTCTTTTAGCACCATCATGGAGTTTGTTTTTACTGCTCCATAAGATTGAAATTTTTTCTTTATGACCATGTTCTAGCCTCATTTTTTGTTTCAAGTTTGATGACTCATTTCTTCTCTCTCACGCATGGCTGGTTTTCTTTGAGTTTAGTATTTGGACATTGGTTTTTCAACATAGCTCAATTTTAGCATACAACACTTATGGTAGTTAATTCTTCCCATCCCAGGCATACCCAAATGACCCACACCCATCTCTTACTTCCTTGTTTCAGTAGCAAACCATCCCATCAGTACCAGCAGGTCATAGTACACAAACAGGAATGCTGTTTTTATATAAGTAATGTCGTTGCTTCCTATTCTCTCTGTGAGAACAGATTAAAGGTTACATTCCATTTTATTAAGTCTAATGGATCTATGCAACATAGAAGAAAGAGTTCCATAGGGAGTATATAAGCTTGAGCTTATTCACTTGCAGAAGCTCTTGGTTGCCTTTATTGACCATACAGAACTGAGAACATGCAGCATTCTGGAGAGCTGCCCTGTCGCTTAACACAAATTTAATACATGTTAATTATTTCTGTGGTATGTTTGTTAGAGTTTGTTTTTAGAGAGATATGGTTCCATGAAGTAATTTATTTATGAAATCCACAAGGCTTCCCAAGGCCTGAAGCAGCAGGAGGATAATGATTAATGAAGGCAGACAGCATGTGGCTCTGAGTCCCAGCATAGCTCACATATTAGGAGTGTTCTTCAGGCTGCATGGGAAGCAAGAAAAAATTAACTGCTGAAACACAGTATTTCTATTCTAAATATTCTACCATATATAAGATATATGCTGCATTTGTAACTTCCATATTGGAGGATTATATGAGAGTAGACTTTCTTATGAGTTCCAGTGAAATCAGAAATACAGCTTTTTATGAGTAGTGAAATCCTTCTCATGTGATCGACAGATAGCTGTAAAATGAGACACTTGTTACTGGAGATCCTGTGTGGCCTCTGGCACTTAGGAATTTGAAATGTAGAATCATAGAATCAACTAGGTTGGAAAAAACCTTTAAAATCATCAAATCCAACCTTTACCCCAGGACTGCCAAGTCCACTGCTAAACTGTGTCACTAATGCAAAATGGGAGTAGGTTTTCATCAGAAGAAACTTGCATTCTAAGTAGCATGTGAGGATGAAGTGATGATCCACAGATGATACAGAGGAATTTTGACAGGCAGAGGATTATAATCCATGTTGACAACAGTTCTAGTCACATTGCTTTTCTGTAGGACTTCAGTCTTTTTCTGTCAGTATTGCAGCTGCTTTTGTTCTGAGAGACAATGCGCATAAACAGAAGCACCGTCTCTTTTAATGGTCTGTCATGCACCCAAGAGTACAAAGGCAGTGCAAAGTGTTTGCAAAGCAACACAGCTGTTCTTCATAACCAGATACGCATTTGTTGGACAGGAATGTGCTGCATAGCCAAATGAGGAGTTTTTTTTGTGTCAGGGAATGACTCAGAATATGCAGGACCACAGTTATGTATCTCCAGTAGTCAGAAACTTGTTAAGTAGAGGTGTTCTTTTTGGATGAAGCGTTGGCTGGGTGCTGTGGTAGATAAGGTGATTTCCCATATCCTCCTCATTACATGAAGACAGAATGGTGTACTTATAATCCCTTTTTATTGAAGATTTGCAGAGATACTGCACAAGATGCATTTCCAACTTTCCCACTTTCATGTTCACTGCAGTTTTATTTCTGCTGAGCTGAGTAGTTCTCAGTGTAAGATCAGAGAAGATGTCTCCTGGCAGTGTAGGTGAACAAGTACCAAAGTCATTAGCATAAGCATTCAGTCATGGAAGAAAGAAATCTCTGAAAGTAGTTTCTAGCAGTCGCACGAGCGAAGCTACCTCTGATCCTGAATAGCACCAGCACGTTCCACATATTGGCCAGTATACACGGTATTCTGTTAGCCATGGTAGTTCAACCTAGATTTCTCAGCTGAAAGAGTATGATGAGAATATTGGGCTAGTTCCACAATTAGGTCCGTTAATGGTAAAGAAATATGAATCAAAAGATAACCAAAAGGATTTCATATCAGAAGATGTAAGCTCCGTGGACTTCACAGCAGACATGACAGGTTCTGGCTCTTCATTCTCGGTCACTTTCTCATTTGATGTATTCCTGAGCACAGATGATGATGTGTGTGTAAACATTTCACATTTCTTACATCCCTCAGAGCTGTTCAATGGGATGCTGCAGATCTCTCTCTTTTCTTTTTTTTTTTTTCTTGATTTTTATAGCTTGCTGGAGCTAATGGTAAATCCACCAGCTTTGTGCAAAAAGAAGTGAAATTGTCTTTGAATATGGGGCTGACATCTCCGGATGCCAAAACAGTTATTGTTTTGTGTGAGAAATCAGAGAGTGCCAAAAAATTCTTTCATTTCTCTTTGCTCCTCTGTTATTAAAGCTCATTGAAAGCTAAAAAAAAGTAGGATGTAGTGTCAAGAAGAAGAATTGTTAATCTTGGATTTAAAAATTGCAACAGATCAGTGTCACATGACAAAAGGAAAAACTATCTCCTCATCAGAATGATATCTGCTGGGAAGAACACTTCGCAGAGGAACTCCTCGAAATATATGGAACTGAATTTTGTTCCTAAGAACAACCCTGCTCAGTTTGCACAGCATGTCTGCTCATCTAAAGCAAACCACAGGCAGAGCAAAATGCCAGCATATCCAGTGCTGGGTACTATGAAATGAACAGCTCTGTCTCACAACATTTGCAACCTCAAAATAAATGTGGCATCTCACTACAGAGCATTTCATCCAGTTGTTGCAATGCATTTCTCTCTCTTTTTCTAGCTGCTGGGCTCCAGTGTCTGTGCTTTCATGGATGCACCATGGCAGGCTGATTCCTGTATTTTCGTAGCTCCATGACTGGACCATCTACTTTTGGGTGGTTACAGTTCCTTTTGCCCCAGTCCAAAGGATATGCAGAAACTCAGCCTCCTTTCATTTCTTACTACAGATTGTGGTAAAAGTGCCACTGAGGGGAGAGGGGATTCATGAATGAGTGTAGCCACTCAGGTCCCAGGTAATTTGGTAACTAGCCAGGATATCCTGCAAATACAGAATAACTTTTTTTTTTTTTTTTTAAGCTTTGTTTTAAAATACAGAGACTAAGGTTGTTTTGAGTCTGCTGTCCCATTGTGGACTATTCCTTGTAAGGAGAAAAATGGACCAAGAAGACAGAAGTATGTGTTGCATCACCAAAAAACCCCTCCTGTGAATCATGAAAGCAAGACCAGTACAGTGATAGAAATGGGGGAGAGCTTAGGTACATACCTGTAGGGAGAGCTATGTCCCGTCTCTCAATCGCGGCAAATACCTGCTGTAGTGCAAGGTTCAGTTGCTTGCCCTTTCGGTCCAGTGGATATATTTGTGCCAGAAAGGTACCCTTGCCAACTCATGGACCTACCAGGAAGTCATGTCTGGCCCCACTGGTGGTGTCATGGAGTCCGTATCTGACTCTCCAAAGAGCTCACTCTCTGGGAGGGACAAGAGGATGTAGGCTTTCCCAGCCAACGGGGAAAGGATAAGAGAAAGAACTGGTGATCCTGTGCCCTGTCCATAGTAACAGCTGAGTTCTCAAGGGTATCTTAGGTGAGGTAAAAGTAGAGAAGCATTTAATCGAGAGCAGTGTGAGGTATTTTGTAGATTTTTATTGGGATTTCCTTTAGAAAATGAACACTGTTCTGACCAAATTATTCTGAGCCATCACTACTCCCAGTTGTTCCTCTCCACTTTTCTCGAACTCCTGCTCCTTATTTTGTTAGAAAAGCAGGAGATAACTGCTAGGCCATTCTGTTCTTCAAAATGAGTCAATTCTGCCATATCCAACAGAGTTCCGTTTGAGTTTGGCTTCTGACTAAAATAAAGTAGAATTAAAATGGGGAAAGTAGCACAGAGCTTAGTATTGTGTCTGCTAATTGCTCCAGTGCTTTCACTTGTGACAGCTCTCCATGATGCGTTCTCACTCTTGTGGATTCCTCTCCACCTTTAGCAGCTTTTCTTAGTTAATTTCTGAGTGTCGCTGCACATTGGTGTGCTGAGCACTTTGGCACAATTTGCAACTAATAAGTCTGGTCCTGAATTTGTTACTATTAAAGTTCGTATTTGATCTTATGCCTCTTGTAATCACAGGAGGTGATATGGCATTGCTGCTGCTTTCATTTTCCCCGTTTCCTCCTCTTATCTCTCTCTTTCTCTCTCCTAAAGCATTTCAAACAGATTGGTACAGCCCAAGTGAATTGCGGTGCTGCAGAGTATGAGGGCTCATGTCATGGAGCTCAGTAAAGGGAGAAAAAAAGTAAGAAAGCAAAGTGAAATATTACTTTATACACTAGTTGCACAATAAAAGTGTTGGTAAAAATTCTTGAAAAGATACGATTTACAAAATGTGTAAAATCTACAAGGTCTACTAGAAGATTGAATTTGCAAGTTACATGTGCTGCACTGGCCTGCATTCTGCTAGGTGCTATGCTGTCAACAATGGCCCGAGGAGTCCAAAATGGCTTCAGTTTAGGTTTAGTGGGATCAGAGTATGGGACTGAAGGGAAACAGGACACTAAGAATGGAATGGGCAAGCCCCTTTTCTCCACTACAGTCAAGAAAACAGGTTTAAATGAAACTAGGGTGGGAACTGTATACAGATGTGTGGTTTGCCGCATCATTAGTAAACCACTATTTGGTGTGTAAGACCCCATCAGTGCCTCATCACCATAGGAAATGTATCTGAACTCTACACAGAGCTTTAGGGTCACATTCGGATTTTGAAATTTCCTTTAAAGTCAGTACAACTCAGGTACAGGAAGGTATTTCTGATGCTGTAGCTAGGTACTTACACAAATGCACACACGGGGCTGTATATTTAGCTCTGGCTTGCAGCCTTTTAGCTTAGCGGTAGAGATTTAGAATTTCTGATTTGGAGATTGGGGCCCACAGTGATACTTTTCCTTCCGTTTTTATTTCTTCCTTCTTCTACAACCTTCCTGAACTCTTATTTTTCTCCATTAGTCACCATTCTGTGTCTTTCCATTATACATCATTTGTTTCACTCACTGTTGGATTCTGTTGGCTGCTCTTCTCATGAATGCAAAGCTGTTTCCAGACTTTCAGTATTAAAATCTGGGTTGGATTTCAAAATGTAAATCAAAATGAAAACTCGCTAAAGGTCAAAATATTCAACCATGGCAGGAGAAAGGGATCTAATTTTATATCTTTGTTTTAATCTGTTACTATTGTTTTTATTATTATTAGGACAAAGTATTTAGTTTAGTATTAGGGCAGAGAATTCCTATGTGTGTGCTGTGCTCCTGTGTAGTAAAAGCAAGCCTTGCCTTTGCAATTTACTCAACCTTCATAAATAAAACAGACAAAAAAAGTAAAATGGGGAGTTGAGGGATTATGAAGGTAAAAATTATTAACTTATTTCTTTAGATCACCCAGGAAATCTGAAACCAGAGTTCCTGAATCCTGTTCTGGTATCTTAGTCACATCTTTTTCTCCTATTTGGATCTGAGATTTTGTGTCAAAGTCCACCACTCTCTTCTGGGCTAAAGAATGAGATAATCTTATGCCAGTCTTAAAAATGTACCCTTCTTGAAATTTATGGTCAAACTTGCATTTGGTCTAGGAATTAGCTCTGCATTTCTTATGGGAAAGCACCAATTACAGGATTTGGTTAGAAGAAACATTGCTGAATGAAACCATGAGCTGCCAGAGCCTCTCATCCTGTGGACAAGACCAGCTGTAAATCCAAAGGGTCTATTCCTCATTTTAGGAATAAATACTAGCCTAGACTCTGGCATGTCTCTGCTGATTTTTGTGCTGAAGATGAATTCTCCATTAACGATGCACTGGGTAGAGCCGTCTGCCCACAGCAGTGCCTGAATCAAACAATTATTCCTACACACATTACAAATTTAAAATCCAGGAAGCAGGCATTCTGTCAATGGATAGATGACTGATCTGACAGTGGGCCATTCTTTCAAGAATAGAATGCTCAGAGAGAAATGAGTGGGCTCAAAGGGGGGCTAAGGCTATACATGATGCCAAGAACTACTTAGCATGTAGAACTACACATGGTTCTCACATAAATATGTCTTTAATAGTTACTCTTAATACTTTGGTGATTGATAGGTCATAAACTTCCGACACTTAAAGTGCAGAGATAATGAAACAAAGGGAGTTTCAGTAGTGGAATGAAAGCCAGGGCATGTTTCCAATTCAGTTTTTCAATGTACAGCGCTAGATTTCTCTTTGTGTATAGTTCAAACTCTTGAGCTTGCCAGATTTGTGAATAAGAATCTTTTGTTCTTGCCCAGTAAATATCTCAACAATATGTAAAAAGAGCAGGAATGGAAAACACTGATGCAGCTAAGTATTCTCCATGTCTGCTGATAACAGATTAAGGTCTGGGTTACCACAAAGACACGATATTAGGAGTTTTGATGACATGATTCACTTCTAAAAAGGAATTCGTAAGAGGCACGCGGTGGTTAAAATAATTTAAAACACCCGTAACTGTAAAATACAGCGCTGTTAAACCCTATGTCTGTCACTCAGGTTGGCTGAGCCCTGCTCTGTCTTGAAACAGCCTGAGCTAAGGGGGACAGGAATTAGTCACTGTCCACGCGGTGGCACCCTTGGCAGGTACGTGAGCCCATTGCTGTCTGTCAGCCAGCGCTTGCAACAAGGGTCTCCAACTTGGCTTCTTCCAAAATCCTGGGGTTTATGAAGGAGTTTAAGAATGTGCAAAGGTCCATATGGAGGAATGACATTTTGTCTGGATCTAAGCTTCCATATTATATCAGAGCTCCAGCTGCATCAGGCTTTCGAGGTCTTTAACTTAGCTGTATTTTCTTTCTCCATGAACTGGCAGTTTAAAAAAAACACATTGTAAATCATGAAGAAAGGGACAAATCCCACTTTATCCTTTCCCTTTCTATTAATCTTTGATAGCCAAGCATCCTGAATTCTCATCTAGTTTTTCAACCATGCGCCTCCTTATTATACCTTCTTGTTAAGGCATAATATTTGCTGGTTGCAAGACTGTTTTCTTTCCCTTTTTGCATCTCTTTTATTTGGCTCAATATGCATCTTGCAGCAGAATCACAGTGTTTGTGCCTGCTTTGTACCAGACTGGGATATCTGTTCTCAAAAACTCCTGTTCAGAACGATTTCTGTTTCCCATGCTTCTTCCTGCTTGCCATTTTCATGTGGTACCATCCTCTGATGAGAGCATCTCCGTTTTACTGATGTCAGTGCCACATTTGCTATTGTCTTTAATGAGGCCATGGTTTTACCAAAACAGTAGGGCAACTGTTTGTAGAGCAGCAGAAGAGAAGTAGGGGAAAACCAAACATGACTTTGGGAGAATGCTTTTTTGGACAGAGCTTCTGTTACTGCTCCTAGGGAATGTGATCTATCTGCTCTCATTGTCTGGTTTGCCTTGTTTCTAGTGCATAGTCTTTGAGGTGAATAGCAAAGCTCTCTCAGGCAGCAGTAACAGTGAAATCACAATAATGGGAAACTGTAGAAGGCGAGTAATATGGAACTAGCCCACGTAAATGCTGTTTGTTTCAGATATTCAGAGTAATCCATTCTTTAACTGTGGTGATATTTCTCCTGGAAGTTGACTATAATGATGAATGGTATTTTTCTTCTATTGTTCAAGACTTAAAGAAAGGTAAATAGTTTTTTCGCGTTTTCAATTAGTGTGTGCCAAATTTAAGAGAACCTGAAAAGATTTGTTCCTCAGAGGTTCATGCTCAGCACCTTCTGAAGTTGCAGTCCAAATCTCCCTGGTTTTTAGGGAGATAAGGGCTTCCCAGCTGCAGTTCAAAGGTGGAACCTTAATGCCTCAGGAGAAATACCCTCAACTCTTAAAAATGTGTCTCCTCAAAGGTATTCATAGACTGAGGCTATATAAACTCATGCTTTCTTATTGTAGCTTTCTGTACTGAAAGATTTCTTGGAAGTATAGGTAGTGCCACAGAATTTATCAAAGTATTTCACATAAAGTAAAAACCAAATGGGCAGGGAAAGCTAACAGGTAGAAGTTGACTCTTACATGGTTTGCAGGTAAACACACAAGCTGTAAATACCATAAGGCTTCCTTATCTTTGTTAAGAAGAACTCCAAAATCTTCATGTTAAGCTGTAGGCTGCTGGTTTTAAACTTTCTTTTTTTGTTGTTTTCAAATTCTTTCTTTGGAGATCTGAATTCTTCCTTCGTGAAAGCACAAGGCTTGACTTTTAGTTCCATATGTCTTTATAAGCCCACACCCTGAGCACAAAATAGTGTTGAAGATCACTCCCTTGTCTTATCCTGCCAAACACAAACATTAAAGAGGTTTGGGATATGGATGTCCTTTTGTCCTGCTCAACAGACCCCTGACTGAGATAATATCCTTAGAGTTATGAAGTATTATTGAAAGGAATCAAAAGAACACTGTGCTCTAGTTCTCCTGCATGTGGCTTTAATTAGAGATATTCATGAATCCTTTTTCATACCTGCTCTTAAAGTTTCTTTTTTGAAATCCCTTCTACTTGTAATGACTCTGTTCAAATGAGTTACTAAAACACTATATAGGAACTAACTAGACAGAATTAAGGGATTCTGATACTACCTTTCATCATCTTGTGTCTAATTCAGCCTGACAAACTGTGCAGAATAGCTTGAAGCACTGGGGCCTCTTCCTCAGGAAAGCATCTATAAATTAAAAGCAAAGGAGTTTGAGCTGCTTTTCATCATCATAGGTCCAGTGGCTGAATTTACATACCAAACAAAGCAATATCATTATGTTATAAAACAATGTTTAGAGAAAACATTGGTTTCAGGATTATTTTTTATTCAATAATAGCAGCACTTCATTTCTTTTAAATACATATTTATAGCAACATGCACTGTAAAACAAGATAACCCGGGGTATGAGGCCCTTTAGGGAAGTCTATGATCTCTCATTTTCTAGAATGATTTTTTTCTCTGTTGTTTTATAAATATTAACCACTCAGATAGTTAAGAACCTAAACCAATACTTTTGTATACTGAAAAGAGATCAGTTTCCTTTTTCTAGATGTGATCTTACTCTGCACAAGCTGCACCTGAGCATCAAAGAGCAGAAAATATTCTCTAGAAAGTAGAGGTAAATTAAGCCTGAAGTAAGAACAAAGTGTGCATTCACAAATACTTTGTAGAATAGATACCTTTCTGAAATGATTATAGGGAGGATAAATTTCCCCCCTGGACTCCCCTTGGGTATGTCAGAGGTCTCTGTTGTACCAGCACTATATAAGGATGTTAGAAAAATTATGCCTAAAAATTGGATGCCCGCAAGGTGTTAGTTCAGGCACCCTCCCCTTCTATTCTTAAGGATTTCTGAAATTCAAAGAATGGACCTGAAGATAAGCTGGAAACTACTGTCCTGACTACTGGCCTGTGCCAGGACAAGTTACTGTGTCTGATCTGGTTTTATGTATTTTTGGTGATGAGACTCCATTCCCAGACTTGGCCTTGTTGATAAAAGACCAAGTTGCTGTTCTTAACAGTGATTACTGCCATATTCCAATCCACATTTTTCCAGACAACTTATATGCCTTTAGTATTTGCTTTTACAGGCATTGGTTATGTTAACAGTTTAATCCAGGGCCCGATATTTCAGGATGAAGATTGGTAGTTTCAAAACAGTAAAAAGAAGTTACTCTTCCAACTGAAACTGAATTGGATAATTCAGTAAACAGAGATTTTCAGTATCAGTTTACTGTATTATTTGAGAATGGAATACAGGCAGATAACCACTGTGCAAATCTTGCCCAGAGGGAACAGACTAGGGTGTGGAAGTTCCACTCTTTGTTTTCACATAGAAAGCAAAGGAAAAATCCTGAGTGCCCAGTTAGTTTCTCTGTTTCAATTTCAGTTTTTGCAGAATGGAAGATGGCAGTGCTGTGTGCTTGAGGTGGTTGAGAACCCTAGAGGACAATGGAGGACTGTAGAAATACCTGAGGGAGTTTGTAGACTGATCTTTCCTAGAAGCAACACCTCTTCTATAATGCTGGGGACCATCTTTGGTCGAAAACAGAACTATCTTTGGCAGCCCTGCTGCAAATAGCATTGTTTCATTTGAACACGAGTGCCTTCTTAACTTGCCCATTCCCTGTAATCTTCCTATGATAATATTGTATGTTTTTCTGTGGCATTAGGGCTTGTATGTAACAGCGCTGGTAGGCAGCACGTTTATCTCTGTATTTTCTGGATAGAATAGATTGTGCTGTTAGTTTCAGTCTTTCCACGGTTCATGATATTTAATAATATTTTTAGATTAGCATCAAAAGCAGAGGTCTGAGATCAAATCCTGTTGTCGCAGATTCTGTAAAGATCAAGCTCAGAAAGGTTTATTCTGTTTAATAAACAGGAGAAGGTGAAGAAAGCCACAATAACTGCATATGTGAAGTAAGGAACAGAACACACAGAGGTCATGGCTTAGTTTCTCCGGGTTGTTTAGATGCCTGCCTCCTGTGGATTGATACTTATTTGTGTGTAATATATTAGAACCTATGTGTGAAAACAGAAGCTGGGATCCTAGATGGCAAGTAGCTGCCTGGGTAATGTGTCCAAACCTACCCAGGCGGCTGAGAAGCATTTCACTGAAATGTAGACATTACTCCCCAGGCTGTGGCCCTGGAATGGGGGGTCTTCCAGCCGGGTTAGCTCACCCCCACAGACAAAAATAGCATTTCTGCAGCACAGCCAAGGAGGAGATGCTTTAAGAATAGGGCATCTTAAATTCTGGGTGGTCTTGCAAGCCACATGCATATATGATCAGAGGATTTACCATCATGATCTGAGACCATATCCTGGGATATAGATTTGTTTGTGGACAGACCTTGTTTGAAAACACAGAGGGTCCCAGAATCTGTGCTTAAGATAGTGCTGCTTTAGAGCAGCTCTGCTGAGAGCTTCAGGCAGAGAGGGCCCATTTTAGTAAGTTTCAAATTTTGCACAGCAATGAAGTGCCGTTTATAAGCTCATGTCTATAAAATAGATCCGTAGCTGTTAGCTATGGGAGAGAATTACGTTGTCAACATTACAAAACTATTAATTATCCTGAAATTAGAACATGTCTCTGGAATGTGGAATAAATGAACACGAGGGCTTGTCAGATTGCAGTAAACTCTGTGTGGTTCATTTGTAACTAGCTCAGAAGTGTTATGCAGTAGAATGTAAATGACAGGGTAACCTGTTATGTTAATCAGTCACTTCTTGGCTTTTCTGGCTGATCTTATTTTTAAATTTTCTGAGTTTAATTGGAAAAAAAGCCAGGTTTTGGTAAAGTTTGTGAAAGCTGCAGGATCCAATCTGCCCTCTGCTTCTTTCTGGTCAGTCCTTTTCTGTTCTCTGCAGTTTTTCTTACTTTCACATAACAACTGTGTTCTAGGAGAATACTAAGAACAATAATTCCCACCTGTTAACTTGAGGACTGTTCTCATCAATCCTTGAGCAGTTTGATCACAGTTAATTCCCCAAGTTTTAACTGAAGATTTATTGCTATTTTACTGGCTTTCATCAAACTTCCTAAGTTTCTACATTGCAGTTCCTCATCCAGCTGCTCCAGCATTACTGAATAGCTTGCTCTTAGTCCTGTTCCTGGAATTGAACTCACAGAGATAAAATGGCTTGCTAAGTAAATTCGAAAGTATTCTTATCCACAACCAGTTCAGATGTAGTAAAAGGAAAATAAGATGAAGTTCTAGAAAGTTATTTTGCACTCTTCAAAGATTTCCATCTGATACAAAGTCATTGCACAGTGCTGTGTTCCTGTGGAAGACAGAGGGACATTAATATATGCAGAATGGCATGAAACATCCACTGTAATCAGTAAAACCATGAAGCTGAGGGAGTTGTGTAGAACTGGGGTTTGCAGTCGGCTGGCTTTGTACTTTTTTGCTGTTTTGATTCGAGCTGCGGTTTTGGCTCCATTTAAAACTGGGCCAGAACCACAGCTGTGAATCCAAATGCCCACAGTTTCTGGCCTAGATCTGACTTTTTCATCTTGATCTCATCTCTGATTCAAAAGAACCCCCAAATTCTAGGCAAAATTCAATAGAAACCACTAAGCTGCAGTGTTTGGAGTGCCAAGCCACAGTTTGGCCCAGGTTGGTTTTAAAATAGCTTAAACCTGGTCACAGATTCTGTTGAATGTGATCCAAAGTTGGATCATGAAATTTAGAAACTTCAGCAAATCTACAAAGAAACTCCGCATTTGCCATAAAACTGAGATTGAGGGAGTGCTGTGAGGTCTTCATTTTCTTGTGTGGACATTTCATGCAGTTCTGCAGGCCCATCATAAGAACTACACTGATCCAGAGGAACTGGCAGTTCTGAGAACTTGTGTGCTTGATAGTAGCTCTTAGAGAGCTGAAAGAAATGATGGAAATGTATCAGTTTCCTCTCTTGTGCTTTTTCCATTTTTAGTGGAATTGCTCTTGTTCTGTTCTGTGTTCTGCACAATTTAAATAAAAGCCTTTGAAGTGTCTGAATTTGCATATTTTATTTTTTTCCAGAGACTTTGTCACAGCCTCTTATGCAAGTCATAGCATTAAACTAGAGCAGCACAATGAATTCCAGGAAGCAAGTAATCTTCATTAAGCTTGTTTATTTGCAGGAGCTCCATTAAATTAAGAACCCTTATCAGGATATGTCTGCACTGATGAAACTAGATTGACTGTTTGCCTGAAGAATTTGTTCCTACCCTGACACCTTGGGGTCCTGGGCTCTAGTCATGTGTTTGCCAAACCCAGCAGATCATTAGCTCAAACCCGACATTGAACCTGTTGTATAAGAATAGCCTTTATAGTAATTTTACACAGTCTCCATTTTACAGACTAAGAAACTGGGATACAAAGCAAGGCATGACTTAAAACAGGTCAAAAGAAAACCGTGGCAGAGTCGGAAAACTAGCCTATATCCGTGTCCACTGGATTTGCGTCCTCTGACTTGCTTTTAAGACACTTCTGATGATGGCAGGTGTAATTTTGCTAAGTTTGCAATCCAGTATGAAGTAAGAGAGCTTATAGTTGGAGTTGGAACTAGATGATCTTAAGGTCTTTTCCAACCCTAACTATTCTATGATTCCATTCTTCTCATGAGCCTTGTCCTCTGTACTGATCGGTCTTATTAAGCCCTGCTTGGTTTCAAATGGGACTGTGTGAAGATAAGGGCTATTATGCATGGATACACCTGATAACATGAGTTTTAACGGCTGCAGGGTGAGACTTGCTGGTCTGAAAGGATCCTTGCAGGCCAACATTCTTAAATCAAAGCACAGAGAAGTTTATCTTAATTCAGAAGATGCCATGATTCATTACAGGGCAAAGATTCATCATTCAAATGCATCTGAATTTTTTATTCAAATCTATTTCTAGTCAGAGAATCAGGACACAGTGAATGAAATCGTATTCCATTGAATTCAGTGGGCAAAACTCCCAACTGATTTTAGAAAAGACAAGATTTTACTCATACATGAGCCAATCATTTAGTAAATACACAGGCTATGCTATTTAATTTTACTTTCTAGGTATTCATGGGCTTACCTGCAAAGATCAGGTAAGACAGCATGTGTTTCAGTTGTCTGTTGTCTATAGGATGCGTCAGAATGCTTCATGCTGCTTCTGCACCCAAAATGTCTGTAGTCTCCAGTGGCAGCAATGTGTGCTGTACCCACAGACCATTCTGATCTTAAGTGTTTCTCTGTTGCCAGCGTGGTACTTGCAAACACTAAGAACTGAGAATTACCTTAAATATCTAGCTAAACCTAGCTTTACTCTGCTGATTTCAGTGTGGCTGTTACACAGCTCGGTTAACAGGTGCCATTGTCAGGTATTTCATCTGGCTGGAAAGGTATTGATATATAATGCAGATGCTTCTCTTCAGCTGTCAATACCAAAATAAGCCTTTCATGTGAGAAACATGACATGTATTGAGAAGCTCTCCCCTTCCTCCCTATGGTTTACAAGTAGGAGACTTGTTTTGTTCTTTAAAGTTTTATGTCCAGCTTTACCTAAACCATTTGCTAATTGTGACAGGCTCTAAGCATTGGCCCACTCAGGAAACCAGAGCATTTGAAGGGAAGTTTTGCAGTTACAAAAGTTTCTCATTACGAATTCCTTACTAGTAGTGAAGTTGCAATGAAAATTCAATTCCTGCTGGTTTACCATCACGTATTTGGACTGTGTTTTTCCTCTGGGATCTTGGAAATGCTGCTAAGGCTATGAAAAAGAAGGAAAGAATTTCAGAACATTTGAGATTGGAGAATAGGCACCCTTAAAATCAGAAGCAAAAAAAAAAAGATTAATAAGTCACAGAATCCCAGTCAAATACCTTGAGCTCATGAAGCATTAAACCAAATTTGGCTTCCCACTTGGTATATTTAATAACGACTGTGAATCACTGGTGAGGTTTCTTCTCCAAATTATTTAGGCAGAAATTTACACTTTTTAAAGAATACCAATGAATTGATGTGTTAAAATTCTGCTGCTCTTCATTCCCCCCACCCCTGCAAGGGTTGTTGTGGTGAATTGGACACATCATTAGCCATGGATAGGAAGCCTTCAAAAAGAAGGCTCCACTTAAAAGATGTTTGTGCTTTTACTTAATTAACCCAATGGCATTTAGTTCCATCAAAGCTATTCTGCTATTTAATGACAAGAAAAATGAGATCTTAGTAAAGATGTGGGAAGAGATGAATATACATGTGCTTATATTTGCCCTCCTGACATGACCCATCATGTTGCTCTTTAGGACTAAAATTAAAATGCAGGGAATTGACAATTTTAATGAAAAAAGTATTTTTCTTCTCCTAAATGAAAATGTAGAAAGGCCCAATGGAGAGAGCCTGAACTCTGAAATGCTTGGGGTTTGTATTTCTGTTGCAGGAGCTGTGTGTGTGCTTGTGTGTATGTACCAATTATAAATATATATCTGCTTTCACAGTGACAGAATATTTTAAGGTGGCTCAAACAGTTATTGGTACCAAACTGCTTGATAATGAATGTCTGGAAAGCTGTGATGACAGACCAAGGATCAGCATTTTAAGTTTCCATTCCTGATGTATCTAGTTTAGACTGACTGTAAATAAAGATCTAGTCAGGTTCCAAATGAGCAAGGCAGGGTCTTGTAGGGTAGGGTAGCATCATCTTAAGAATACTGCTGAAACATCCTTCTGAAGGGGCTTATTCTCTGTGTGAATTGTGGAGAGATTTGTAAGCCTTGATTTTTAGTGAAGATTGCCTAAAGCAATATTAATTGAATATGCATCTTTCTGATAAACATACTGTACTTAGAAAACTGTTGTCATCAACATGACAACAAATGAGCATGGAAAAATAAAATCCCTGAGCAAGAGGCAGATTTGCTGATAAGAAATTCTACTGAGAAGGATGGAACTTGCCATTCCATTTTGGAAACAACTGCACCCATGTGGCTGCATCAGATGGACACTGTTTATGTGCAGTGGTGTTGGGTTCTGCATTTGTGTCACAATGTAAGTCAGAAGAAGATGGAAAGTGATAGAAACAAAATGAATATGCAGAAAAGGAGGAAATCTGATTCAAAGGAGAGAAGCACAGGAGGAAATGACATCCAGCCTGGTGTATGCTCTTGCACTTTTGGGGTGCTTGAGCTGTCTGGTGCTAGGTTCCCTGCATTGGAAGGTGAGCATATATCCTGCAACAGCCCTAACACTGCACACATGCTGTCTCCTGCTTACAAAGACATGAATGCTTTAGTGTGAGATCAGAATATGTCTTCTCTGAATACTTCATTTTGCAAAGTATATAACAGCTTCCACATAGAGAAACTTGGTGTCAGATTAAACCGTAGTACAGACTGTGGCTAAGTATGGCCCAGTAGCTACAAACTGCAGTGAATGTGACCAATAGGAGTAGAGCAATCCCAAACTTGTGTCTCCTCTTTGCTTTCTTTGACTGTTTTGCCTTTGGCTTTGCTTAGATTCCCACATCTTGTCTTTCCCTTTAACAGTTGTTTTCGGCTTGTAGCTGGTAGATAACTGTGCTGGTGAGAGTGCTTGTTCTGTGAACACCTCCTCTTGCATCTTCTCCATTGGCAAACACACAAGGTAGCTAATGGCGTTCCAGCAGGCACTTGGTTAACCAGTCCTCTTTGCTTCTGGATATTGCCAGATGGTTTTACCCAGGTGCTTTGGTGAGTGAGAAGTTGGCCAGAGTTGAGGGATTAGATTGTCAGGCTGCAGAGGGGAAGGCCGGAAATTCTTAAACTCGCTTTTGCTACTGAAGGTTGTTTCTACAAGTAGAAATGTGCCATGTGGTCAAGCTTGTGTCATGCAGGCGCGTAGTGTTGAATACACTCCGGTGGTACCTGTGTAGTGAAAGCATCTTTCAGATTCAGAGGTTTATTCTTGAACTTTGGTCTGTGAAAGGAAATAGACAAGAATCTTTTGCCAGCAGTAAGCCTGATTTTTTGAGAGCAAGCCCGGACTAGGAGGAAATCTATTAACTGGATTGTGGCATACTGGAACCAGCAACAATCCAAGCTGCCTAAGTCCAAAATTTCATCCATTCATATGTATGAGCTATATTAATGTGTCTGGTTTAGAGCTGAGGCCTTTTTTTCTGCTCTGACAATGCAAGCATGCAAAGGTATCCTAATGGCGACCAGAATCTGGCTCCTGTATTTTGGATGAATCTGTAAAGGACACCTGTGAAACTCATGGGAAAAAAATAGGTACACTTCATATGGAATAGCATATTTCCCCCCTTCCACTTGGTAAGAAATAAGAAGGGGCTAGTAGGTCATTGTAAGGAATTACACTATTTGTCTCAAGAGATTTGGAGCGAGGAATCTGATTCTCACTAGAGTGATAGCTTCTATTTGTGGGTGGAACTGAAAAATATGCATCTGAAATCTGATGAAGGATAATGATTTTCAACACTTAACTGGTCATCTGTTGTTCTTAATGGTGTAAGGAATCTGTGTGGAGGACTGGTTTGATGTAGAGGAGGTTTGGGTTATGGCTTAATGTCATTGGTTAGTAGCAGACTGTTACAGTTTATTTCCTGTTTACAAAGTTTTTTTCCTGTTGCTTTTCTCATACGCATGCTCTTCCTTCAGCTTAGCTTGTATCATCTGTTGAGAGTTCCTTTTCCTCTACTTGTGGAGATGTTCTTTGGTTGCATATTCCCTTTCTACAAGGATCTTAATATTTCTTCAGGGTTTCTGAACTATATGAAAAACGGAGCTGAAGAGAATGTGCTTATAACGGTTCAAGGTTTTGCTTCTTTAAGTTGACAGGGTTTTGGTTGCACTGGTCTTCCATGTAATCTTCTAGGAAGTATATAATAATTTGGAAATAAGGATAGAGAAATCCAAGGTTATACATTGCAGATGAATGATGGCTATACCTACTAACACTGTGATAACTGGAGTGAATTTGAAAGATCTATTTCTCCCTGTTCCTTCTGCCATTGTACAGATGTGTATGCTATGGAAGTTATTTATAGGATTGATTTAAATTCCACGTTTTTCCCCAGCACATTTTCCACCTTCTTTTTCACAGTACTTACTTGTAAAATCAATACTCTTAAACAGCTTTCTTTTCAAACTCCCCCTACCTTCCTTTAAAGCTATCTTAGAGGGCTCCATGTGTTTCCATGGAGCCACTTTTTAAGCATATAGAAACAAACTCAGGCACAAAACCTCACCTTCAAGGAAAGCCAGTGCTGTTGCATATTAGAATCATAGAATCATAAAATCATAGAACAGTTAGGGCTGGAAAGGACTTTAAGATCATCCAGTTCCAACCCCCCTGCCATGGGCAGGGACACCTCACACTAAACCATACCACCCAAGGCTATGTCCAACCTGGCTTTGAACACCGCCAGGGATGGAGCATTCACAACTTCCCTGGGCAACTATTGTGCCTCACCACCCTCACAGTAAAGAATTTCTTCCTTATATCCAATCTAAACTTCCCCTGTTTAAATTTGAACCCATTACCCCTTGTCCTGTCACTATAGTACCTCCCCAGCATCCCTATAGGTCCCCTTCAGATACTGGAAGGCTGCTCTGAGGTCTCCACACAGCCTTCTCTTCTCC
>JAOEHY010026554.1:0-21583 GCA_025447955.1 Psilopsiagon aurifrons | reverse complement strand
AAAAGCGGCCTCTGGAGGTCAACTGGTCCAATCCTCTTGCACAAGCAGGACCATCTAAAGCTGGTTGCCCAGGACCATGTTGTGCTCATTGCCTCTGGTCCTGACACTGGGCTACACTGAAAATAGCCTGGATCCATCCTCTTTGAAGCCTCCGTTCAGGTAATTATAGCCATTGATGAGGTCCTCCTGGGCCTTTTCTTCTCCACACTGATGAGACCCAGTTCTCCCAGCCTTTCCTCATAGGAGGGATGCTCTAGTTCCTTCATCATCTTCATGGCCCTTGGTTTGACTGTCTCCAGTATGTCCATGTCCCTTTTGTACTGGAACACGTACTGCTTTGCAGCAAGGGCGTTTTGCTTGCTTGTGTTCACCTTGCTGATTATCAGGACGTCCAGATCCTTTTCAGCCAAGCTGCTTTCCAGCTGGAAGGCCCCCAGAATATACTGGTCCCTGGGGCTGTTTCTCCTCAAGTGCAGGATTCTGCACTTCCCCTTGTTGAACAACAAATGTCTTTTTCAAACTTCTTAAGCAGTAAGGCTCCTATCCTTTCACTTGTGGGAACAACTGCATAATTTAATAGATCCCACTGTTTAAAAGTCTTTTCTCACTATTTTAGCAGAACATTAATTCCACAACTGACACTATTGGCAACAGTTTCAGGATAGCATGGAAAGATGAGATAAAATGAGAACAGTGAGAAGAGAAAATTGTCTCTTAATTTTGCTCTAGGCAGTCTTTGTGTTTGCTTCCCCTCTAAGCAGAAGGGGATTAACCTATGCCCATTTCTTTTTCAGATACAGCAAAGGTAAATTGTGAAATGTACCTCTAACAATTCTCCATTTGCTTACCTTCAGGCATACTGTTTCCAGCTAAATATCTGATCTGCGACATAAGGAACGGAATTGAGTTGTCTTGCACTAAATATAATAACCTTTATCAGGGTAACCAGAAAAGAATCTTCCCTACCAGCAAGGGCAGGATGGCAGAGACCTGTATTATAACCACAACTGGTTCTATTCATGTCTTGCAATCTTGAAACAGCAAGGCTACACATTAAATAGCATGCGTGCAGAGCAAATTGTGCTTTATACACTTTTTTCCATTGGAACAGATATTTTGTTCTGACTCCTGCATGTGAATAACCTCACTGAAATCAATTGCATTAGTGGCATGCTTCAGATTAATCTTGTTTGTAGGTGCTTCTTAGATGGAGTTGACACCTTGCATGATCAAGCTCTCCAAGCAAATCCTGCTTTTTTGGAGGGACTCTATTGCTATTGACTTCAGTTGAAAGGGAAGTGAAAGAATGATTTGTACTTTTACATACGGTGATGAAGTAACTTAGTCTTCAGTGAATACGGCCTTTTAAGCATTTGAACAACTCACGTTGTGGTGGGGGCTTGATGAGAAAAAAAGGCATTGCTTCTGTTTCAAGGACATCACAGAAAGCTCATAAACAAGGAGCCGCGACATATACTATCCATGACACATCTCCCCTCCAGTAGAAACACAGGAGGCATCCTCTCCAACAGCTGCACAGCATTAGGCCTTTAAACATTATTCTTGGGTCAGTTCTCCTGTTGCAGCATTTCTGTCTTTCCTTCAGACCCGAAATGAAACTCTGCCTTTCTTTGAGTCTTGCCCTTCGTATTCTGCAAACACGGATCTAAAGTCTGATAAAAAATACCAATTACCATTTGTCCCTCTGAACTTAATAAACTGTAGTCATCAGCAGTATCACCTTAAACCTTCTCAGAAGACAGGTACTAAAATTAAGTCTTATTGTTTTGGGGACACCCATCAATAATCAACAACAACCTTCTTAGCTCTTGAGTTACTCCATCCCTAGCTAGTCATTCATCCACTTTGATCCTTCCTTTGAGTTGTCCTAAGATGTGTTGGCTTAACCCCCCCCCCCCATATTTCCAAAGGGCAGAAATGCTCCATCATTTTTTTTGACTGAGTGCAGTTACTTTTATATTTATTTCATATGATCTGGATTTTTGTTAATTTTTACCTTCTATATTTCTTATTCAGAAGAAATCTTCAGTGTTAGCTGTCTGTTTTAGTGGGGATTTTTATCTAGATGTCATAGATGGAAAGTAAGTGCAAAAGGTACTTCAAATGTAAAATAAACATTAATTTAATTTCTACACAGTCTTGGTAGGAACACATTTATAGTCTATGGTTTATAAATTCAGATTACTCTAATATCTAGATCTGGATGTCTGCTTTCAGGGGGAAATGATAAACAGCATTGTCCCTTTTGGTTAGATAGCAATACTTGAGAACAGTCCATTCAGCAACAAATCAGAAGATTTATATTAAAGTGGAAAGCCATATTAATCTTGCCTGGGTTGCATGAATGTATGAAACTTGCTTGAAATAGAAGTTAGGAACAGTAACCTATGAAAAAGGGTGATTAGACTTCTGCCCGGAGAAGAAATGGTAACATGGTGATAGGAAAGGAACTGTCTGTAACATGGAACTATTTTTCCTTCTGCATTGAAACAGAAAACTCAACATCTACAATAGCTGACTCAAAGGCTGAGCTTATCTGATATTGCACGTGTATACTGCTTCATGGAGTAGACAGACTACATGGGAGAAGATGCACTGCAGTGTGTAAAAAGTCTTTGTCAGATATAGAGTGCTTTTGATCTTAGTATTTTATCTTCTGTGAATTTTTGTATAGTGTGACTTTAATATATTATATATGGCATAGAATAGTGTTTTCTACTGATAGTGAAGGAAAAATGACTACCTAATGCAGCATGATAAATGAGGTGAAGATATTTTAATATACACAGCTATTTGTGGACTTTGTGCTTTTAAGGTATGCCTAAGTGCAGAACAGCAAATAAAAAATCATAGCCGACAGCTAGATTTTCTTTATTTTAACTCACTGTTTCATAGTAACAAATACAGATAGCAGGGTTATGATTGTTTTCCTTAGAGGCTCCAAATTTCAGTTAACATTTTCATGGACACTCAACCAGGACTTGTGAGATTTGGATTAAACTTCCATTTGTGCTGCAGCCAGGCAGTAGGCTTCATAGGCGTGACATGATCTCTTAGTTTTCCATCTATAAAACAGATGAAATAACAGATAGCAGTAGCTGATCAGCCCTAAGTGAGTCTGCCATGCATCCAGATATGAATCAGATGACCTCTTGAGGTCTTACTTTCCAATTCCCTTTCCCTGCCTCTTCCATTTAAAGCGTAGTGCATATGATCACCCCTATCAGCTAGTGTCTCTTATCCTGTCAATATGCAATTCCAACACAGTAGCATCCAGTGCCAGCAAGGGGCTCCCAGCAGTATTGCAGTACAAATAACAGTAAAAAAATACAGCCCTGGTGTGAGGTGGTTATTGCCACTCAAGAGCAATACAGCAGATTTCTACAAACTATTTTTTATCTCCCAGGAAGAAGTTTTCACTTAGACAAAGGCAAAGGATTAGCATTTCACAAATGAACAATTGTGGAGGGTTTGCAGATAAAAAAGCAGAGATTGCAAAAGGCTTTCCAGGAATCCGCTCATTTCTTTTGTTCAGTTGCTCTAAAGGACATTGTGTTCCTTGCCATTGTGCCTCAAAATATATATTTCTCCAGCTCTGGAGAAATTTGTTTTTCAACATGGTGAAGTATGGTGATGTTTTTAGAGCTGTTATGAATCTTGGGTAGGAAACATGGGAACTGTTCTGATATATGGCAGATGTAGTGCAACTACTGTGATGAAAACCACCCAAGGAGCTAATATTTTTCCTTTCCCCTCTGCTGCTTTCAGAAAACCCTTCAGTGTGTATCATCAGTCTGGGGCTGCAGAGCTCCAAAGCTGCATGTCAGAAGATTCAGAAAACATCACTAGTTCCAGCTCATCCCTCTTGTAACTCCATGGATTTGGGTGAGATTATACCACAAGTAAGCTGAGCCCAGTGATCTTCACTGAGCCTGCTTGACTTGCTGAAATCCAGCACGAGGATTTAAATGCTAAACTGACAGGAGACACTGAAGAGTTTTATAAGTAGAGTCGAGGTACTTAGGAAATGGGGAAGGGGGAGGAGGAAGAGAAATAAGGGGGAGAAGGGAAAGCTGATTTCCGATGATTATCAGCTCTGCCTGTGTCATTGCTCTTTATCTCTTCCATGCTTTTATTTATTTGATTTTTTAATTTTTTTTTTTTTGCTATTCCTTTATTAATTTTCACTCTATTTTCACAGTTTGGTTATTTTAGCCAGCCCTTTTTCTGCTGCTCTTGTTCATTTTTTCAGCATCATCATTTCAACAGCTTTTAACAGCTACACATATTAAGTGAGTTACAGGGAACCCCTGGGGCAGTCAATTTAGCCTGTTAGCAGCACTTGGGTAATCTCCTTTGCACTGATCCCATGGTGCTCTGCATAAGCTTAGCAGCAAAATGTAGTTGTGGAAAAGTGGACTGCTGCAGGTCTAATGCAGAGAGGTGGAGATCTTGGGCTGTGGGTCTATTTAAAAAGAATAAACTCTCTCCATGAGATAAGTCTGGACTGGATGAAGAGTTTACTGATGTTTGCTAATATTGTGCTGTTGCGGTTATCATTCCACTGTTAAGCACATTACTGCAGTGCCCAGGCATGAGCTGTGGACTATGACTTGTGCTTGCTACACACACTGGACATAAAGCAGAGTCTCTATTTTGGGGAAGGCTCTTCTGGATGTAGATTATCTTTTTGAGGTGACAGGAGAAAAAAATAGTAGGTTTGCAGTTCTTCTCTGAGTTTTGTTTATCAGCAGGTCCTGGTGACATTTTCAGGAGCAGATAGGAAAAGCCGAATTAGAAAGCAATTTGAGCTTTCCAGTCTGCACAAATACTAGATTTAAGCCCCTGTCTGACTCAGAGTTATGATTTTGAGAGTATTTTACAGGATATACCTTTTTAGAAGATCACTGTTTGCTACTTGAAATCATAATTTGCAAGAGAAATCTATTACAAGATCAAATAGGAACCGTTTACTTCTTCAGTGAGGACTTTCAAGAACACAGGACAAAAGGTGAAGGATATTTCTGTGTTCTGTTTTGCTCTTTTTAACTTTTCAAAGATGGTGCTGTAGTGAAAGCTCAGCTCCTCGTATGAGGCAAGCAGAGGGATCTGTGAAACTCTCTTTCTGCTCTGAAGTCCAGAGTTTAAACACATTTGCAGAAACTATGCAAGGAGATTTGATACACAGTTCCCACTCCAGAGAAGCCTCTGTAGCGTTTGCAAACTTACCTATCTCCTCCAGGAGGAGGCAGTTGCTGATTATGCTGCTCACAGAACAAATGAAGTAGCTTGAAAATGTTGGAGACTGTAGCTGCTAAATGAATATGTCATCTTTGCCTGAACATTTTCTATGTGAAGGTTGAGGGATACTTAAAAGAAAATAAAAACCTCTTGCTAACATTACTTGTTGACTGAAGACACAAAGTATTCTGGTTTAGCTGATGCTAGGATTCATCTTATGCTCAGTCTTTATTCCCTCTGGCAATATATATATATGCATAAATGCATTTCTCTTAAAATTAAAACCAGATTATTGATCTGTCAAATTGCTTCTATGAACCTCATTCTCTGTTAAGGGCGTAGCTGTGCAGCGTGTAGCCCAAAGTAGCCAATTTACAGATGACAGATAATTTAGCGGCAAAGTTGTCATGACAACTTTAACTCCGTCTCTGCATTTTCTTCCATGCACACTTTATGAATGAAGGGGTGGAGAGGTTGTCAGGGAAACTTAAGCTGAGCACCCTGATTTCTGTGGATTCAGAATTTAGTCTAAGCACTGTTTTTATCTACTTTTAATTACTGCTTCTTATTCTGAATTGTGATGAGCCCTGTATTTAGGCTTTTAGGATATTTTGTGGTCTTATGGATGAGTGACATGCACAATGTGCAAGAAGGAAAAAAAGGAAAAGAAATCCTAGGACTTTGGTTGAAAATTGCAGAGATCTCCAGTTAAAGCACTGTGTTAAACCCTCTTTCAGCAGTACCTCCTGTGAAGAGAAGGATCTTTGATACCATTATTCTAAATACAATGTCCTTGGTTTTGTTTTCACAGAAGGTTTATAGTGAGATAAGACCATAGAGCTAACTGGCACTATTTCTGATTCACAGCAGCATAAGTAAAAGCAAATTCAGATAAAATTGTCCTTTAATAAACATAACAAAATTTCCTTCCTTTTTTCCTTATGTGAACAAAGTAAAACAGAGACAAGAATCTTGGATCAGTCACTAAGGAACTAATGGCTATCCCACATCCAACCAGGAGCTATCTTCACTTAGTTCTCAGCACTTGGTACAGCTGATGTTGGAAGCAACAGAGATGTTGGATGTTGAGTTGTTTTGCTGGAGGAGAAACTGCTCCAGAATGATTTAAAATAATATCATAAATGGGAAAGCAATGGGCGGATGGCTCTGTTTCTTTGCTGGTATCAGCAACAGTGAAGCATATTCACTAACACTGTTTTGGAGGAAGTTAGTGCTGTCTGCTATCCACAGTGACATGCAAGCCCACCTGCCCTCCACCCATCTAGCTGACCTGTGAGTGTCCTTTCCAGTTTACCCTGATCGTGCATTTCCCAAAAAACCTACCTGGCAGGTTGCTAGGACATGAGGAGTTTGGCTTAATGTCTAAACACATGATATTATGGGTTGGAATTAAATTGATGAACTGTTTCATTTCAGTCCAGTGTTCAGGACTCTCCTGTGTAGGAGAGAAATTGCTGTAGTCTGTACTGATTCAGCTGGACCCGGGCTTTCAACTTTGGACCAGATGTTGGTACCAGCTGATGTAAGTGATGTGGAGCAAAAGCTGCTGTAATGCAAGAGCTTGAGCATGAGCTGCAAACTGAAGACATACCAATGAACAGATTCAGCAATAACTTTTGGCTACAGATACCTACAGTCCATCTGTGCTAGGAAAATGGTCAGCTGCTGACAACTGTCATTAACAAGAGTGCAGCAGTGGCAGGAAATTCTCTAGGGCAGGATTAAAGTGCAGGCGTTAAAAGGAAGCTTTCTCTGCTGCTGTCCTGAATGTACCTTTTATGTATATAAGGGGCTTCACTCTGCTGTGATGCATTGCCAATGGCACATTTATCATATTGTGAAAAAAAGCTGTGCTAAAGTGTGAAGCAGATGGACGCTTGCACAAAAGTATTTAACAACCTAGGAGAAAGTATCACCAAGCAGCCTTCCAGTATCTGAAGGAGGCCTACAAGGATGTCAGAGAGGGACTCCTCATCAGGGACTGTAGTGATAGGACAAGGGGTAATGGGTTTAAACTTAAACAGGGAAGATTTAGGTTAGATATAAGGAGGAATTTTTTCCCTGTGAGGGTGCTGAGGCTGAGGCGCTGGCACAGGTTACCCAGAGAAGCTGTGGCTGCCCCATCCCTGGCAGTGTTCAAGGCCAGGTTGGACACGGCTTGGAGGAACCTGCTCCACAGCAGGGGCTTGGAACGAGTTGAGCTTTAAGTTCCCTTTCAACCCAAACCATTCCATGATTCCGTGAAGCGGAAGCAGGTCTGCATTCTGAAACAACCCCTTGGGAAAGACTGTTCAAAGCTGTACAAAAGCTGCTGCCTCTGCCTGCAGGGATGAATGGTTGTGACTATCTGTGAAATAAACAGCTGTATCAGCGAGAGTGGAATCCAGTGTAATCTGGAGAAAGGAAGCAGAGGCAGTTGTTGGCTATACATGGGTAGGTGGATGGTGGATAGAGGCAGGTGGATAGGGCTGATGGATTATAAAGTGAAGTTTATAAATACTGCAGGAAAACTTCTGTGCCTGCTTCTGGTCTGTGGATGTTCCCATCCCAGTGGCAGATCCCTGCCGTACATCCTGTGTAATTCTGTCACATTGAAGAAGATCAGTTTGGAATAACGTTGGGCAGATCACAAAATGTGACTGATCAACAGTGCAGGTAACACACCTTATTACCTGGAATAAGAAAAGTCCATGCAGTGTCTGGAACAAGAAAAGCCCATGCACTGTCGCCAGCTGTGTGTTCTTGGGATATGTGAAAATGAACTTTAAATGGTCACAAAGCTATTCATAGTCTAATAAATAAAGGAGAGGGAAAAGGCGTATTGTGACGTCTTTTACTGTCCCAAGCACAGAAGGTCTCCCAGCACCTTGAGAAAAATATTTGAATTGTATTTAAAATAATTAGACATCTTGCCCAGGTATGGGGAGGAGCGGGAGCAAAGCCAAGAAAGCTTCACTGTCTGATTTCCAAGCATACGGAACAATTAATAATGGACTGAAACTGCAAAATTAGAGCTGGATATCAGGAGTTCTAGACAGTGTGCATTGGTACGAGATGAACAGCCTTTGAAAACCACAGTGACGGGTACATACAAGGATCTAATAATGCATACATTCCAGAGACATAAAAGTTGGAAGTCTGGCGGTGCATAGGGGAAATAAGTGAAATTCAGCTATTACTTTCATTGGCTGTGAACACTTCACTAGAGAGGCTTCATTACCTAGTAAGAACTGGCATGGAAGCCCCTTACATTCTTACTGGCTGTGAACATTTTCCATACAATTGAAACTTGTAATGTTAAAGCATCAGAGCTGCTTTGGACAAACTGAAGAACTTGCGGTCTCCAGGTCATATATTTCACAATTTCATAGCTCACTTGGAAAACCCCATTCCTCTCACCCTCCAGTACAGTTTGCACGGAGTTCAAGTGAGACATTTACCCTTTTGGAAAAAGGGATGTTTAATGCTTAGATTTGCTTGGTGTACATGGATTGTGCTATTCATATTGGGATCCTGGGCACAGCTCCATGGCGCATGCAAAGGCTTCTGCTCCCGTGGCCTTTATGGACCTGTCCTTTCAAGTCCAGCATTTTTGAGGTATGCACATGCATTTTTGATGTCAGATAGCCCACTAGTGTAGCATCTCTTCTGGCCTCATTCTGCAAATCGTTATCAGTGCCTGCTCTGATAGCTTCAGGGGAAGCAGTTTCATCAGTATTACTGTGTGTGCTTGAACAAGAATTTGGGAAGGGGAGCCTTCCTTTGTTCTCCTTTAAAAATACCAACTGTAAATGTTAAAACTCACTTTAACTGAATAATTAAATATAAGTTGATATATGACATTAAATAAAAAGATCGCAGAATTGGGTGGGTGTGTGAGAACTGGGGAAAGTGCCTTGTTTGAGTTTCACGTGTGTTATGCACAAATTCTCTCTCTCTTGTAATGTCTTGTATGCTTTATGGCCAAAGAAAGCATTGCAATTGAAACTTATCTGGTCCCACAGTAAAGGGTTCATAAACCCACACGAAGGATCTGTGAAGTCAAGTCAAACGGGCGAGAGCTGACAGTTGTGTATAAGCTAGCTGTTTTCTTTGATAGCATCTTCTGCAGCTAAGCTGCTACTGGTTTCATGTGCCATTTTTATTTTGCATGCTATCAGGCATGTGTTTACCCAGCAGAAGCTGGGATATATAGCTTTTTAAAAGCAGTTTGATGTTTTTATTTGCTGTTGCACTGGTTTACCAGAGTGGTTCAGGCGCAGCCTACAGTGCAGGCTCCAGGATAGGTATAGTGAAATGCACTTAACTGTTTCATTTTTATAGGAGAAACAGAAAGACTGGGAATAAGAGTTTTTTTTCCTGATTCTAGCTAGCTATAAGGGGTATCTGGAGGTCACTCCCAGAGGTTTATCCTTGTTATGATGGTGGAATGAACACTACTTCAAAGTGCTTAGCTCTGTCTGATGTTAGACAGCACTGAAATGGAGAAGTGGAAGTGGAGTGGAGAAGAAAGGAATGCCTTTTGCAAGCATGTAGTAAAATGTTTTCCCCTCTAAGCAGACAAAATAGGAACCTGTGAATTCCTCCCAAGCTTCCTTCCTAATGTGGCATAGCTAAATGTCACCCTCAGTGACACTCAGAGCTGTGTCTGGGTGTCACTGTCAAGCCCTAAGGAAACCAATTCAGAAAAACCAAGAAGCATCAGCCTTTGTTCCTCCAGATTGAGATGTTAATTGCCTGATTTGATGCAAAGGAAGTTGAGAATTTAATCTGGAGACAGTTCTGCTGTTGTCAGTCTGTGTCTTAGATTTCTTCTTCTGAAATAAAGCATCATCTATAACCCTGAATTTTCTGGATTTGTCAGTTTATTGTAAATCAAACTAAATAAGTTTTAAATGTAGGATTTTTAATGTACTTGTCTTCTTATTCCTTATTAATGCAACCAGCCAGCTCAGGAAAAATATGTCAGGGATAACAAGCATACAGAGAGCATCATTTCTTCCTCTCTTCCATCAGAAAATATAGGTTATGCTTATGAAGATTAACTACTAGCTTTGGAAACTGAAGTGATCTATTTTTATGCAGGTGAGGCCAAATATGGACAGCTTATGCTTTTTTATGTCCTTGTTTATGTCCTCCAGGGCCTGATTCTGACATGTTTAGAGCAGTGTTGCCCAGTGAAGACTGAACCCAGGACATCAAGGAGTGAAGCTAGGTAAGAGGCTGGGTGGAGGAAGGAGCTTTGGCAGGTCTGTAAGTCCACAGCATGTTGTGTGATCAAGATGTGGCCTCACTGAACCTGTTCTTGCCTTCCACACAGGCAGGAGGGTTGCCAGGACAGCCGATACATCCCACAACAGCATGAGGTCATTCATGATTTGGGGTGATAGCTGATGGGAAGGAGAGGGAACACATCTCCCACTCTACACCGGCTCTCATCTCCACCTGCCTTTCTATAATGAGAGCCAGAGTAACCTATGGTAAATAATAAATAACCAACTGATTTCCTTTTTATTCTGTTGGATGTTTTTAACCTTTGCACAGTAAGCATTGAGACCTAACTATACTTCTTCATAATCAAGTGTTCTTAGGACTTTCAGGTTAGATCCCACACTGAAATATTTCCTCTCTCTGGTTGGTTGCATTGCTGCATGACATGGTTCTGCACTAGCACAAAGTTTGAAGATGTGGTTGATGGACTGACAGGTAAGAGGAAGAAATACAATTGCTGCTTCAGTTGTCAATTGTAATTCAGTTGTAATTCTACAATTAATCCTTTCTGGACTGGTATTTTTAATATGTGCTAACCCGGACCTATGTTAGATATAAGGCCTTGGAACAGGTTGCCCAAGGAAGTTGTGAATTATCTATCCCTGGCAGTGTTCAAGGCCAGGTTGGACAGAGCCTTGAGAGAGTGTGAGGTGTCCCTGCTCATATCAGGAGGTTGGAACTAGATGATCTTAAGCGCCTTTCCAACTCAAACCATTCTATCATTCTCTGATTCTATGTTATTGCAGAAGAAACGAGGTTTTGATTTACTGTTTTTGACAGTAAAAGCACACACCCCCTAAATCTATTTATCAATTCATTTTTACAAGCTGAAAACCTAAGCCTTGTTTGCAGTGGGAGGTGTGAGGATTTGCAATTTGCAAAACATGTAGGTGGTGATTAGTTTGTTAAATCCTCTTCAAAACTGCCCTGGTTTATTTCTCAGCTGTGAGAGAGATCTTTAGGCAAATGTCCTAATACATTCACCATATGAACAGTTTTCAGGTCAGTGACTGTAAATTCAAAAGTGTTTTACTCGGTGATAAAATCTTCATCACGGTTTCATTACCACAGACACGTGGTGACAAAAGTACTTCCGAGCTTTGCACCACACGTTGGCTTTATATTAATTCTTAATTGCAATACTCCTGGGGTTACTCACAATGACTCAAGGTCTTACACTAATTGAACAGAATGAAAAAATAAAATTAATGGACTGTAAAGGTCAGTGTGTGGCTTCTGACTCACATAATAACTTATTGTAAATACATGAGAGTGTCTGCACAAGGCTACTACCTGTGTTGTCAGATGGCAGCCTATAAAGATCTGGCACCTGGGGTCTACTGCCTGGTTTCATTAAAAACCAAAAAGCATTAGTGCTTTGAGCATTCACAATATCTTTAATTTCTCCTGCTTTGCTCCTATGACATATTATACCCTTTGTGATTTTTTGGTCTTTATATTTCTGGTCTTACTTAAGAAAACTTAGTTTGACCAAAGGTCCTTCTAACCCAGTGCTGTGTTCCCAGAAGTGAACGCTTAAATTAGAAGAAACTGAGCATTAATGGTGTGTTTTTTTCTCAGTAACCTGTCCTGACTCCCAATTCAAGTTTGCTTGAGGCTGTTGGAAGCGTTATGTATCTGGCAGGGCTTGTGACATGGCTGCAGTTGAGCTAATCTGAATTGCAATGGTCTGACCTCTGTGGCATACAACAATCCTTCCAACCCGTGGGTCCCATCATCACAGGCTTGCTACAGAATGGATGAGGCTCACTTTAAGTACACTGTAGAGTGGTGTGTGTATTAGAAGGGTCCCCAGTGATTTCCACATGTTGATCAAGCAGAGAAATCCACACAGGAGAGAGAGAGACATTATAAAATATCCCGGACATGGGAAATTCATTTCTTGCTCTTTTGGGCCTTTTTCAGACCATATTTATTGAGTTACAAGGCAGAATTATCTAGAAAAGTAGATTCAGATATTAAAAAAGGAGCTTTTTTTCAGACTGTTCTGTCATTTCCCAGCAATGTTCCAGGAGCTGCTCTTGAAAACACTGAGGAAAAAAAGAATTCAAAGCTTAATGGGGAGATTGGCTGGGATATTGGATTGGCAGAAGTAAAATCTGGACTTGGTACATTTCCTAGGTCTCTACTGAAATAATTTAGTAATGCCAGCTGTGGCAGTGACTATTTGTCCACTGGAATGAAACCAGTCATTAAATACTAATGCCTTCTAGTCACTAATGACCTGTTCAAGTTCTGAACCAATGATTTACAGGTTAATGATCTTGAATCTTATTACCAGTGTGCATGAGACTGATTGAGAATTGTGGAGCTAGGGGGGCTGAGCTACTTGGTAACATTTGTTATAAGAATAAACAGCATTTTTCTTATGTATGAATTGCCTTTGAAACGTTCAAAAGTGATTGTACAAGCTTCTGATTCCATTTCTACCCTTGGTCTCCTGAGTACCAGGAGAACTGTTTTTTTTCAAGCACCCAAAAGTATCATCTGAAGTCAATAAATGTACAGAATCCTGATCAATTAAGCCATGCTTGTTCTGAGTCCCTAACCATAAGCTTTGAAAGTTGCTATTGAGCACCCATGGTGCCTGTGCAACCAATAAGTGGAGTGAGACTTGTGTTCCTATGATATTCCATCTGTTGGTAAAAAATTTGGGCTAGTGTCTCTGACTTAACCCCTAGTCAGCAGTGTGAGCCATGGATTGAATGAAAATTGTGCCTTTTAGGTGACAGATCGAGCAATTTCATTGAACTCTACCTGTATGGCTTTGCTTATTCTTACAATTAATGTTTTCCATATCCTTGGTCTCCAGTTCCTGTACCTGAAATCTATGAAAGATGGTATTTGGGTGAGAAAGATGGTTCTTAAGGTGAGACCCTTGCTGCTGCTAGTATATTCTTAGGTGTAGAAGTTTGTAAATCATATCTGTCAGTACACAGAGTGAATGTCACTGAGCATGTCTAGAGGCACCAAGATTAATGACAAATTAGTACTTAAAGTAATGGTATATACATTGTAAGTCAAAAGACTGAGAAAAGCAAGACAAAATAAGATGTAAATAAAAGCAAGGACAAGTGCTGGAAGCAGTGATGATTGCTCCAAGATCACAAATCTCATCACAGATATTGAGCCACACTGGTGCAAAACAATTCAGGAGGTCACGAGCCTCCTTTGGCAAGAGAGATTGTCAAGGCTGCAAAGCTCATGCATGTCATCATCTCTCGGGATGAGCCCAGAAGACAGGATAAGGACTTAATAGCTGGTGTCCTTCACCCTCAATGTCACCGGAAGTCATCCTAGTCAAGGAACTTGGACATACATCTCAGTGCTTATAACCACAGAGGGATGAGAGAAGATTGACAGAATCTTCTGATTCTGTGTAGGGGAGGAAAATCTGTTTCTTTGAAAATAAAAGTCTGCTTCTCTATCTCTATGGCTTTGCTTTGAGTTTACTGCTTTGCCTGCTGCATAGGAACCCTTCTGATGTACCTGAGCCTGTTAAGGTCCTTGCTATAGCTGTCTTTAAAAACCCCACGTTGTTATCCCAGTCCTAGAGGCACTGGGTGATTTGCTGGAGCTTATAATTTCTGCAGTGGAGCAGAAAACTCTGTCACAGCCATAGACAGTGGGTTGTCCTCCTTTAAAATGCTGCGAAATAGTCTGGGGTTGGAAGTGAGCGGGATAATAAATAGCAAGGAGATTATTGATCTACTATTAGGTAAAGGTAACCAGTTTCACACCCAAGCTAACTGTACTGCTGCGGAACAGCCTTGTCAAGCTGTTATATTAGCATAATTCTTGTCTTGCTGCACACCACTTTGACCAAAGTTTTGACAGTTTGTACAGACAAGAAATAAATTAAAGCTTTAGAGATAAAGCATATATAGAGGTTTGGTTTTTTTTTTTTTTTGTACCAATGCCGTCCTAACATTAGAAAGGGACTGCTAAGTTCTCGTTCTGATGTTTTATGAAATGTAATTATAGGCCCAAAGATATTTTTGCATGGAAGGAAAAAGCTTACTGCACAGTATTAAATGTTTATATCCAGAGATGACTGACACAATGCATTGTGGGGCTAGAATAAACATAATTGTCCAGGAAGAAGTAATTGAGTATAATCCTTTAGATGTCAAAATAAAGCTATGCATCACGTGAGATTGTCAGCAGTTATTTCATACCTCTGGTTCTGCAGACAAGCTTCTTTATGGGCTCATAATTTATACTTTTAGGTAAACAAAAATACTGTCAGTTACTCAGACTTCTCTTTCAGCACATCCATGTGGGCACTGCTGGACCATTTGAGTTTCAAGTGGCCACACAATTTGCCATTATTCTGCTGGAGTAACTGGACTCCCTGAATCATGGGAAGCTGGAACACCCCCAAGTCCCTGGGCTGGTCCCAGATTACTCCTGGTGTCTCAGTAGTGCCATTGGACATTTGGGAGCATGGAAAAGATGTGTTCATGCCTATGGCAGCATAAGCACACGTGCATTGTCTACAGCCCCAGCAGAGCTGTCATGCAAAGCCTCCCTTCCCTGCAAGGACCACGTGCATCTGCTCTGTGAGATGGGATAAATACTCTTCAAACATGAGAAATAACAGGTCAGGCTTTGGGTGCATTCACATGTCGGGATGAAGGGACAGGGTTGCATCTTCAGCGAGCAGCTTCAGTTAATATTGTCTCTTAACTGAAAAGAAATCCGTAAATGTGTGACTATTTTGGTCTTTGTGAAAGCTGAGTCTTTGAATGAGAATAATCATGCTGTGCATGGGTTATATTAAATTGCTTCAGTCAGCTTTATGGTAAATTAGCAAAGTTTATTTTGTTTGTGATAACAATAGCAGTGTACCACACAGGAACAGTGTGAGAGATAATTAATATTGGGTAATCAATTTGATATTCCTTGGATAAAAGCTCTGTACAAGCTTGCTGTTCAGGAGATGCTGTGGTACCATTGCTCACACACAGCCGTAGCCTACTTTGCAAGAAAGCCCAGTAGAGCTCATTGAAGTTCCTTCAGTAGCAGTGGCATACATTAATCACGAGGTGGCCCTCCGTCCTGCTATGTTACCAGTGATTAACACTTATTTAGTACCATGACAGTGAAGAAAAAATCATACTTATTTTGTTTGTTTGTGGCCATATAAATATTATAAAGTTAATCAAAACTGTAAACCATATCTATATATGAGTGCTGCTGCAGAAAGTGTGTTCCGCTTTAAACTGCAAATCACACATAGACTATGTAAGATGAATACTGCTGAGCTGTTTGCTAGAGAGAAAGTTTTGCAGCCAGAATAATGATTATTCTCTCGGTGAGGATCATGACAAGGCAGGCTGGAGGAGAAGAAGGAGGAGAAGGGGAAAGGAGGAGAAGAAGACCACTAGTAGAAAAGGGCATAGCTTGCTGGAAATGCTTATTTAAGAATTGGTTCAGCATCTGCTGGTGATTTTGATAGCTGGTTGTTCTAAGTGAGATAAAATTGCACACCTTTCCATTTATATTTGTTCACTTACATAAATACATGCAGTGATGCAGTCTGTAAAACCTATGCTTTATATCATAGTTGTACCACCAAGAGTTAAAGAAGGCACATCTGTGCTTACTTGAATGTCCAAGAAGTGATGATAGGATCTTTGAGAACATCTGGAGGAAGGGAGTAATAATGAAAGCATAAGGGTGTCTCACGAGTTGCTTTATGAGAAGTGATTGCATCAGGTTGGGAAGTATGTGAAGTGTGTTTAACAGCATGAGAAGCACACAAAGACCAAGACTGGTAATGCTGAATCAGAGAATGGAAGTCTCTTGGAAGAAACAGCCTGGCTGAACACACACTACCCAGTTATGGGTATGGAAATCTGCTGGAAACAGTTTTTCATGTATTTCTTCTGTTTGAAGTGGACAGAATTATTAATATAGAAGGAAACAAAAACAGAAGGGATTTGGTGGAAAGCTATCCGCAAAAGTTATGATTTGTAATCTTAAGGAAAAGAACACTCCACTGATCAACTTTGCAGAGGGGGAGGAAAGAGGATGTGCACCAAGGAACTTTTGACTGAATTAATTAGAACTTCCTAAACATCCAAAAGTCTAAAAACAAAACAAAAATTTGCAACAAATATTTCTGATGATAAAAATTGGAAGAGTTATGGTCAAAATCAGACAACAGAATGAAATGCTGTACAGATAGCAAGGAATATAAGAAAAAAAATCTATCACAACTACAATCTGACAGGGACTTCAAGCATTTTGGAAGATGGGCTTAAATGAAATTAATCTTGTTTAAAATCATGTACAGATGGTTTAAAATCACAAAAGTGGAAAGAACAATCTGAAGACATATTTTAGGGAAGAAAATTCCAGTACAGCGTGGAGGAAAGTGATTACTCCATAGTCCTGTGCAAAAAAGATCTGGTGGTGGTGTTGGACTGTAGACTGAAGACAGGTCATCGATGTAATACTGGCATGAAAAGTACTGATGACAGCCATGTCCTAGGAGAGACATGACATTAAGTGGTTTCTTTCACTTAGTGATTACAAAATCTATGTTGGAGTACTGTTTTGGATGTCACACTTTAAGGAAAATGCAGACCAACTTGAAACAGGCTCAAGAAAGAGAAATGTGACCTATGAGAAAATGCTGGAGGGATTGTCTTCCCTAGAAATGAGAAGGAAAATTGGCAAACAGGAATGGAGTCTTCAACCATATTGAAGGTTTAAGGAGGCTGGTGATCAATGGTTCTCCAGGTCCCTCGATGGTAGGATGAGAAGTAATCAACTTAATTTGTAGCAAGGGAGATTCAGGTTAGATATTAGGAGAAACTTTCTTACCATATAGTTAAGTGCCAGAACATCTTGCCTTGAGAGTTCATGTGGTACCTCAGGCACTACTGTTTTTAAAGAAAGATCTAGTCTGTCAGAAACGGCTTAAGGATGGCTGAGCTTGACTGAAAAGTGGAGGAGCTGATCACTCCCTAAAATTCCTCCCTTTCCCATAGTTCTGTCTTATATATTATGCAGACAATGTAATGTATCATAGAATCAAAGAACAGTTAGCTTTGGAAAGGACCTTAAGATCATCCAATTCCAACCACCTGTCATAGGCAGGGACATCTCATGCTAGACCATGTTGGCCAAGGCTCTGTCCAACCTGGCCTTATGTAAACTCTTTCATAAAAGTTGATGGGTTTGCATGTTTTTAGCCAGTATGTTCAGAAAAGCCTTTTAAAATCTGACAGCTGAGGCCTTCTCAGAATGGAGAAAGACAGATGTGGCAGTCCTTGGAGTTTCAGGGGTTTGGGAGGTACCTTGGAAGTCTAAATCAAACTGAACAAGCCTGAACATCTCACTGCATAGTTCTGTTTCACCAAGCTGAGTCTCTTCACGTTATCTTTGCAGAAATTAAAATGCAGTGAAGCACTGATGCTTCATCCATGTGATGTTCTACCTACTAACGGGCACTTTCCTGCAGTGCTTTGATTCCCAGTAGAAGCGACTACCAAGTGTCATGCACCATTGCTGGCTAGTATCTTTTATTTTCCTTAAAGTAACTGCATACTCCCTGTGGGAAGCAGGGCAATAGAACCAAAATGAATAGAAAACTCTAGCAGGCTTACATGTGGGATTGATTCTGCAATCCACTCTTTGGAAGCCAAGTGGAGGTTTTTTTGGCTGCACAGAAAGGAAAAGAGTACATAATTTACGTAACTTCTTCCTAGATGAAATTGTGTAAGAAAACTGAAAGGATGAAAAAATCTGGTATCTCTCCAACTTGATAAATTCTTAATCGGAGATGAGTTAGCCCTACTTAGATTAAAAACAGCTGTATTTAGATTAAAAGCAGTTTCCTTTATGGTAGTTTTAAGAACATTTGGTCATAGAATCATAGAGTAGAGGAATGATATCAGGTTAGATAAAAGGAAGCAGTTATTTTCTGTGAGGATGGTGAGGCACTGGAACAGGTTGCCCAAAGAACTGGTAAATGCTCCATCCCTGGCAGTATTCAAAGCCAGCTTGAACATGGTCTAGCATGAGGTGTCCCCGCCCATTGCCGGGGGACGGGGTTGGAATCAGATGATCTTAAGGCCCTTTCCAATCCAAATCGCTCTATGATTCTGTGATACAGACTGGGAAGTACCTGCTCTAGTGCAAGCCCCGGCTTAAAGCAGGTCCAGGACCTTGTCCAGTCAAGTTGTATCTCCAAAACCAGAAATTCTACAACCTCTCTGGGCAGCCTGCTCTGATAATTGACCACTTTCATGATCAAAATGTATTTCTGATGTCTAACTGGAATTTCCTATGTTGCAGCTCATAGCTATTACCCTTAGCTCTTTTTCTGTAAGCCTCAGCCTCTGAGAAGTGGCTGTCTCTGTTTTCCTCACACCTTCCTATTAGGTATTTCCTTGTATGGTAACAACAAGCTCCCCTCTAAACCTTCTCTTCTCTGGCCCAAATGAACAATTGCCCTCAAAGGGCAAGAGATCCATCCCTTCACTAGAATTGCTCTAGTTTATTATTTCTTGTACAAACCTGGTCATAATACTCCAGATACGATTTCATAAGTGCTGAGCGGAGGGGAAGGAGGCTACTGGCCTTTCTTGCAGCAATGGCACACTGCTGACTCATGTTTGTACACCAGGACCCCAAGTACTTTTCTGCAAAGCTACTTTCCAGCCAGTCCTCACTATGCCCACACTGTTGTGCAGTATTGTTGTGTCTCAGGTGTGATTTTAAAGGCAGCTGCTAGATTTTAAATGCCATGTCAAGATGCTCTGAGGCTGTATTTACATTAGTAAAATAAGATTAACCTTGCCACAGGCCTAAACATTGAAACCTGGTTATACACATTGTTAAATTATTAGCATAACCGCTGGCATGATTCTGGTCTTGCTATTAGTATGACAACACTTCAGCATGGTCTGGTGTTTGTCATAGATTAATATCCATTCCCAATGTCCTGCTTGTATCAGAGAGTAGAGAGTCGAGTTGTATGCACCTGATTGTAGACTCATCTGGTGGCCTTAGAAGAGACACTGCTCCTTGGTTCATTGTGTTTATTAGCTTAAATACAACTTGAGAGTCCATTCTAGCTTTGGGAAATGGCTTCTTCACCTGTTGGTGGTGAATCATGTGCTTAACGAGGTTGGTGCACAGCCTGGTAGGGGTTTGGGTTCCCTGTTGAATAGTTATGACTTCTGCTTTGATAGCTGTAGCTGAATGTTAATGGTCACTTCATAATTGAGCACTCCTAAATGTATGATCTTGAGGAAACTTTTGAAGGTACAAGTGAATGTGCTTGTGACACTCAGAGGTTTATTTGAGGGAAAAGGTGTGCGCATAGTGTCCAAGTAAGTAATTATGAGTAACTGGGGATTGTGTAGTGGCACATTTAGTAAATGCTGAGTAAAAATGGAAGCAAAGCTCAAAGAAACAGTCTGCTTAGGAGCATTTGCCAGGTTGGACAGTGCCTTGGGTGGCATGGTTTAGAGGGAGGTGCCCCTGACCATGGCAGGGGGGTTGGAACTAGATGATCTTAATCCTTTCCAAACCTAACTATTCTATGATTCTATGTTTCCAGCCATGGTCTTTGTCCAGCCTAGATAAACTGCTTGAAAATAGCCAAGGAACAAAAGTTGTTGTCTCTGTTGCCCTTAATCCACTGTGACGTGGGAGCTGAAGAAAGGATAAGCAAGACTGTGCTTTGTCCTTGCTCCATGCCACACAGAGAAGTAGTCATCTTTCTGTGTGGGGCTGGTGGGTCATTTGACAGCTGGAACTGCTGCATTTTAGATGTGTTAGTCTCTGTGGACAGTGCTAGGCACAGTGAGCCTGTCTTAGTGTGGTAGGTATAACATGGAGGGTGTCTGGGGTTGTTGGCTGTTTTTGTTTCATCTCTGTTAACCACAGTGACTGGCAAAGAAATACAAACATTCTTGCCTGGAGTCTATTCCCTGCTGAGGTATCCACATGAAGGAGCCAGGATATTTGATGTCTGTGTTTTAATTTTGCCTTATAAGCACAACTGCAAGTAAAGTTATTTATTTTTAGAAATATGAAGAACAGACATGCAATATGGATGTTTAGTAATTACTGAGAGAGGCATAGAAATAATTAATCCTCTGGCTCCTTTGCTGGCTTTGTTCCAGTCAATAGTGAGCCTTGTAAGATACAAGCAAAGGGAATCTGATGTGGCCACCCTCACAGTGCTTCAGGATTAGTCCCTCTGGAGTAAATAGCAGGTTCCACAAAGTCCCCTTATGGTGCCCTGGTGAGATCTAAAAGGTGTTGGTTTGGTTTGCGTTTCTGACCAGTTCTGACCATTGGGAATGGCAGGAGGTACCTGCAGCTGGAACAGCATGGTGAGAGTCCCCTGTCCATCCAGATGCTGGAGTTCTCTCCAGTGTCTATCCTCAAGCAGCCTGGTTAGCTTCACTCTTGGAGTTTGCTTTCTACTCCACTCTTCTTGTTTCATAGAATTGTATAATCACAGAGTGATTAGGGCTGGAAAGGAGTTTAAAGATCACCAGCAGATAATAGTATATATCAAACAGTGCTGCTTTTGGTGGGTTATCTAATAGGGTAGCAGGGACCATTAAATCCTGAACATGATCCCAGCATGACCCTACAAATCGAAGCAGACTGGGTGCAGACTGGATGATGTGGCAAACTCTGTTTCTATAACATTTGGAAGTTCTGATGGACGTAAGTTTAACAAGAGTCATCAACATGTCCTTGCAGTGAAGAAGGGTGGAAAACTGCATCCTGGGCTTCACTGGTGAAAATGTAGGCAGCAGGTTGAGTGCCATCATTCTTTTCCTCTATTTGTGACTTATAAGTGGCACATGCAGCACTGTGTTTGCCTTTGGGCTCCCTTGTAACCAGGAATATACTGATTCAGCCCCTGCAGCTCCATTCCTCAGGAGACTCCTAAGCCAACCATATCCTGGGCTGCATCAAAAGGAGCGTGACCAGCAGGTCAAGGGAGGTGATCCTGCCCCTCTACTCT
>JAOEHY010026552.1:0-18347 GCA_025447955.1 Psilopsiagon aurifrons | reverse complement strand
CCAGGAGCAGAGGGAAGAAAAAAGGGGGAAGTGAGTGAACAAACTGCGTGGCTGATTTATGGCTTAAACCACGACACATGGCTAACATGTAAAGTAATCAAAAATAACCTTAAGTCTTCTGTCTGAACTGGAGCAGTAAGAAAATGAGTTAGTGATCATCCACTAGGTGGGGCATTCCCCAAGTTTATGGATTAAATCTGATTCTGCTTACCAGACTTAGTTTTAGGGAGAAAATTTCACTTTCTGGGAAAGCAAGACAATAAATGCAATAAATAACTTAATACAGAATATCTAATGCTCATTAGAAGGGACTACTCTCAATGAAAACAAACTCACGATTAAGCTAAGTTTTTTTTAAGTACGGTATAAGGAGAGTTAGAAACTAAAAGGGAAGAGCAACAAACAACTCCTGGAAGTCAAGAAAAACCTGATACTGTACTGGCAGTTAGGAACTTTATCAAGTAGTTAAGAGGGTTTTGTTTTTCTCCTTAGTTTATGAAAAAAAAGACCAAAAACCCAAAACAAAAAACACCAACCCACCAAAAAACCCATCTGTTTTAAATCTAGCTAAGAATAGTTTTTGAATTACAGGTACCTTTGCATTACAGGAAGAAAACATTAACAGCTGGTAAATAGCATGCATTTCAAGAAAGATCCAAAGGAATTAAAAATTAAACCAAAACATCTTCACAATTACACTCAACCTGTAGCTGTGCCTGGGATTGCCCTGACGCAGGAGTAAGGACCTCGCACTCTGCTGACTTTCATGAGGTTTGTGTTGGCCCACCTCAAGAATGTCAAGGTCCCTCTGAATGGCATCCTTTCCCTCCAGCATGTTGATTGTACCACATAGCTGGGTGTCATCAGCAAACTTGCTGGAAGCACTTACCAAGGGAGAGGACAGCTTCTACCATCATGTTAAAATTCTATAAGTGATCTATATTCAAGGCTTTCGCCAGTTCCAATCAAAAGTTAGCTGCCTTGCTGCATGCCATTTTACGACCATTTTACACTATAGGAAGTGAAATCAGAGAACAGTAATGATCCACTCTAGTTTTAAAATCTGCAAATCAAAAGATCAGGAGAGGAAGTAAAAGCTCCAAGCCTACATGCAGAGTGTGACAGAAGCTCTGTTGTATTACTGCCTGGCAGGGCTAATGAAGAGGTCTTCTATAGGAACTCATATTTGCAGATAAACACTACAAAAAAAAGCTGACAAAAGAGCTTTTGAGTAGTGACTACACAAGCATTTAGCACATTGCAATTATGAATAATGACCATTTACATTTTGTATTGAGACTTCACTAAGTTCAGAAATGTAGGTCTTCAGCTGAACTGAATAAGACACACTGTAATGGAATTAACACTTCCTGTAAAACATTTTTGACTAAATGATAAGCTACAGAAGTAGTCTAAGACAGTTCTTGGTTTTGGCATTCATATCTGACCTTTATTTTACTTTGCAATTTTTTCTTTTATTTATTGAGATGCTTCCACCCTTTTACAATTCAAAGCATTTAAAGGTTCCTTTAATGAAAGCTTCAGCGTTATTATAAAATTCAACATTTTATAAAGAATTTCGAGGTAATGCTTGAGAAAATTACTATTGGGAGAAAACCTTTTTTATTTGTCTAAGTGTGCACTATTTTTATGCAAAAGAAAATCAGACAGTAAAATTCTTTTGCAACAAAATGAAAGGGAAGTAGGGCTATTTTTAATACTTCCCTTCTTTACAAAGAGACTAAATGCTTTTCTGCATAATTGCAATTACTGAAAGGTGCTGTATAAAACATTAGCTTTATATTCAGTTGGTACTTTGGATGTGTAGATAATTAGTTTGCGGAATGTGCTAAAAGTGCTAAACCACTGTACACTATTCACAAAACATATACTGTAGCGTGAATTGGTAGCAAATGCTGGAAAAACAACATTTTCAACCAAAGCTATACTTGCAGTTTGTCCCTTCTAACTACAATTGCTACTCAGCTTAGAAAATTTTTTCCCTGAAAGACTGACAGTCTTTCTAAAATGGGCATAAAAATTCAGTCACATGTCAGATTTTCTCAAATAATGCGTTCCAAGCTGAAGTCTGCAGGTATTTCAACTCTTAAATTGCCTTTTAATCTACCTAATAACTAAGTGAAACATTTTACTATGTTCTTAGATAAACATCAGCTAACCAGTTTACACCACAAAACACAAGCAAGGCTTCATAGATACAATCTAAAAAGCAATGCTGCGACAACGTAAGGAGAAGTGAACCAAGCAAAATACAAATGCACTTGGAAAGAGTATGTATCAGATACACTATGTCTCAAATGTTGCCTAGTCCCTCCATTTTATTTTGGTTTCTTGTGATTTCTATTTATATCATTCAGTTTGAACTGACAAACTCTACAAATCACTCTAATCTCAGTTTTCTAGTAGCAGGCTTCTTCTCTATAATGGTCCATGACAACTGTTTTGTCTCCATGAATTTGTCTAAGCTTTATCCACAAACAATCTTTTTTGCATCTGTGCTTTGCAGCAAGAATTTCCACAACTTACTGCATAACAAAGAAGCATTCTCTCTTGTTTTGAGTCTGTTCAACGAGTTTGAACCTGCGTTCAATTCATTGTTGCCACCTACTTCTTCATCTACCAGGGCTGGCAAATACTCTATGGTTGCAGCCATGGCATACTTCACAGATTTCTAGCAGAGCTTCTCCCTCAGGGCATTCTTTTCCAGGCTAAAGAATATTACTACAAATAATTGCTTCTTTTATGAATGCTGTTTCACCACCTGGTTCTGGAAATTCATTTTATTGCTAATTTTGTCAACTTGGTCACTAGTTTACTGGACACTTTTATTTGAGGTTTTCTTTTTTTTAATTCCTCATAAAGAAGAAGGGGGAGTCAGAAAATACAAAATTTTTTCAACTGTACCCCAATATAGTTTCAAGAAGCTGTTACCTTAATTACTGTGGTGAAGACTATGATATATCTTAAGCCGCTGGCAGCCACCTTTGTAAACATTCATTTCACTTTAAGAAGTCACATGAAGATGAACATACACAGAAACCTGACCAAATTTAAAACATGCCATGTGCATGAAATTACTCCTGTGTTGTCAGGTTGAGGACACAAGTTAAGAACAGGGTTCTTACATTTCCATCCCATTTTTAAGGCTCCCTTAATCACAAAAATCAACATCCCAACACAGATGGGCACACCAATTACTACTCTCCTGCATGACTGTAGAAGTATAATTATGACAGGTAAGGAAGAACATTGCAGTAAAACTGCTGGAGACCTCAGAAGTTAGATAGAAAAAGTTACACACACTTATCTTTAAAGCTTCGTAAGCAACGCTGTTTTTTTTAGAACTGCCTTTGAAACAGAGTTTTATGTGTCATAACTCTCCTTAAGGTTTTATCAGCCATTAACCTCCTTACTTTTAAGTTATATTCCATAGGTAATTCACTTATCACATAATTATACTAACAAAATTTATCCTCTGTAGGAATAGAAAACAAGGAAGCCTGGGATTGCATTCTATGCATTCTGAGCAGGCTAGCTGTCTTCTCTCAACTTTTAAGCTTTTTTTTCTTTATATGGCAAATATGATATAAAACAAGTTCATTAACTTATAGTCACTGAAGTTGTTTAAAAAAGTATATTCATTTTATCTTTAATGTAAGAGAATGTGCCTACTGGTAAAGTCTCTCACTCTGAGCCAGGTAATGCATTTGCACAATTCTGCATTGGGGGATGCTTAAATCCACCTTTTGGAGCTAAAAAACCAAAGTGCAGCATTTCCAGTTAAGAATGCTATGGGCCAATTTAGTCAAATAGCATCCCAGTTCCTTTACCATGGCAGAGATCAACAACATCAGGACTCTGACAGGTGAAATATTTATTGCTGTGAAGTAATCATTTCACTTTTCTTTAAAGTAGTAATCTATGTACTTTTTTATTTTTGTTTAATATATATTTTTCTTACAAGGAACATACACAAGAATCATTGATGAACAGCAAATGTAAAAAGCTGGCCAAACATTTCTGAACTGATCCAACTGCATAGTATCTTGTTAAGACCACATCCAAACCACAAATTTTCACACAACAGCTGATCAGTAGGTGATTGAAATAGCAAATGAGTAGGTAGCTCTCATTGCAGGTATCAGGGATGCAAACACTGGAGGATAATCAGGAATGATTTCTGGTTTGTTTGCTGCATTTTGGGTGGTGGTGGTGCTGTTGTGGCTGGTTTGGGGTTTTTTGTTGTTGTTTTTGTTTGATTATTTCGCTAGGGAATGATTTCTGCAGAAGTAAACCTTGCTGCTTCTCTATTCAGGCACAGAACTAGTGACAGGACTTGAAGTATACAGCCCATAAAGTAATATTTTACAAGGAAAGAGTAACAGATATTTCATTCATGCACTCCTTGAAAACCTGATTGAATCAACATTCCTGAGTAAAAAGGCCACCCCTGTTGCCATTAAAATTTAAGAGAGAAAGAGAGGCTTGCATGGGTTTGAGTGTTGGTTTTTGTTTATGGTAATTTATCTTTGTTGATTTTTTTTTCTTTAACTTTGTAAAAGGGCTTAAAAGTTCAAGAATCCTGGAATACCTATATACTAACAAGTTTATACAAAAATGTCTCCAGTAGTCACTTAAGAAAGCCGAAGTCACTTGCAATGCTCCTCCCAGGAGATAAAATCCTTAGTTTCAAAAGTTCTTTGAAGCTTTTTGAAATGCTGTAACTAAGGATAATGATGTGTGAGAGACAACCATTTTATTACAGTCCTGAAAAATTTTATCTAGATTAGGAAGCTGCCTATTCTGACAACTACTTCTAAACCAACCAGATCCCGAACCTTTCAAAAGAAGGAGATATTCATGAATGTTATCATACACCGGTGAAATGCAAATGGTACATGCAGTTCACGCAAATAGTAAAAATGCTTTTTGTCATTGTTCAAGGGAATATAAAGCCTCCAGATCCAGTCTAGCAATGACCATGACTCTTTCAGTGAACTGAATATCCATGTGAAATAGACATAAAATTAACGAAATCTTCTGATACCAAGTAATGACAAGGAATAATTTTGCTGGAGGTCTTCATGTTGCTTTTAAGGTTCTGGCTTTCAAAAGCATTTCTAGCATTTCTAAAGTGTTTTCTAACATTCTAAGGAGTAAATGATGTAAGTAAGTGGAGAGTGCATAGGAAATTAAGTTCTGCCAGTAAGACTGGTATGATGATGGCTCCACAAAAAAAAAAATCCAGTTTGAATGGGCAGCCCCAGAAACTGACAGGTAATTCTACCAAGACTAAGGAAGACAACTTCATCTGTGGCTGAGAAAGTCTCAGCACTAATCAGAAGACTTTCTGTGGAAGAAGATGAAGATAAAAAATTGATCCAAAACTTTTGTCTTTTACACTAAAGAAGCCTACAGTTTTATGACACTGCACAAGTATAACAGGAGAAAACAGTCTGCCCCCTTTTCCATAGATTTCTCCTTATGATAGAAACTATCTGCAAATTTATCCAACACAGATCCTCAGGGTTATAAAAGAGTAAGTTTCAACTACTACAGGAACCAACTATTTTAAGATAGAACACAAAATCCTCTTTTCACTCCCAATCTTTCCCTTACAGCCCCAAAATCCTCAAATAAGCTAATCTGAAAAATGCTTTTTTACATCAGTGAATGATCCTTCTCAATCTTAAATAAATTATCTTAGCTTTAATAATGCCTTCTTACAAGAATCTTATTGCTGAGTAAGGAAGAAACCTAGAATTCCATGTATTTTCATTGAGCAGGTAACCTGTTCAGTCATTTCTCTCCCGAGGACATTTTTCCACCAAAGAGACAGAGTATTCTTGAAAAAAATGTGAGTCAGTCTGTGAAAAGCTTTTTCACAATTAGAGATAAAACTGTAAAAATATCAGCACTATGCTCCTAAAGCCTGCTAGAAAAGACCAGTATGATAACTTTGCAAACCCAACTCCAGAACTAAGCAACAAGCTGTAGGTTTTTGAGCTAATCAAGTTAGAAACTTTAACATATTCTATACATAAAAAACAGGCTGCTGTGGGGAGGAAAAAAAAAAGGGGGGGGGGAATATTTTTCCTTTGGTTAGCTCTTTGTGGAAAATTACCAAAGGATGATATTTGCCCAGGACTAAATCCCTGAATGGAACCTCAATTGGGCCAGTGATCCTTGTGCTCTTTCTTTTACATTTCCTTTTCTATAGCACAGCAGAGGTACAGGTAACTAAACAGAAGTAATCTATTTTTATCACTGAAGGAAAAGACAGCTTTAGAAAACACTCGGAAGAAAGAACGGTTTAGACTACAGGAGGAGATAAGTTACCATTTGCTGATGACAAGCCTTGCTGCTGTTAGACAGAATTAGTCTCAAGAGGAGGCTTCATGAAACTAAGGGAAACAAAACTCAGAAAAAAAGGCACTAGGTGTTTCAAAAGACTTATTCCCTCATCAGATAAACACAAAACCAAAAACCCCTTTAGGAGAACATGCAGAAAGTTTTCGTTTTTCCCCCTGCACTTAGAGCTAAAGAAAGAATAGAACAGCAGAATAGTCAAAGCATTCAAAAGGTACTGCTTTAAAAGACCAGAGATATGGCAAAGACAAGATTTTCTTTATACCTTCTGCTGTTTTGATCTGGGAGAAAGATGAAAGCCTTGACATTTAGTTAGACCAACAGCTGAGACCTGAGCAGTAGCTCAGTAACCATCAGCTATTGAGAAATATTGCAGCACCAAACTGTCAGTCGTTTTCTTCAATAGGACCAACATATATGTATGCCCTGAATCTTCCTTTCTTTATCTATTCCCTAAACTAGAACAGTAGTTTCCATTTGGCACTTCAATTTATGCATTTATATGTATACAAAATATTTGTATGTACATGGTATATCTCAATCCAACTGCCTTGTCACATTTCATTGGAATAAGCTGTAGGAATCTTAACTACTAAGTTAAAAAGAAAAACCAAACAAAAAGCAAAACAACAACAAAAAAAAACCAAAACCCAGTAATGCATTTTAGCTTGTCTCTATTAGCACTACTTGTGCAACTTTTGCATATTTTCAAGGTTGTTGAGATACTTGGACTTACTTTTTTAATATAAATCAACTATAACCCACTGAGAACTGCAAGTCGACAACTATCACATTCTTAGAAAAGAAGCAAGCAGTGTTCAGCCTTTTCTGGTTCTGATTCTTTCCCAGGTCAGCATACCCCACTCCTGCCGTGACAGCAAAAAGAACACGTTCTAGATGAGAAAAATATACACTTATGACACTCACTTTCCTCTCATTTTCTCTCCTGTATTTTCCCCTTCTCTTTGAGGTAGTATTCATCTCTGTATTACTTTCCAATTCTTTTATTTCTGAAAGGTGTTAATCTTGCTGCATATAGAGGTTTCTGAACTACTGCATTTTATCACCTCTATATAATGCAAGAGGTTATTAAGCAGAAGCATTATCCAGTCTGCTTTAGATATTAGGGGAAAAAAAAAAAAAAAGGCAGACTGAAAATTCTGAAAATTCACTGTTTTCTGTTACAGAGGTTCACTAGAACAAGCAAAGTTGAATAGCCACATTATTCAAAGATTATAAATGCAAGTTCACACACTGCAGACATCAGTCCTTCATCTCACTAAAAACTCATATCTTAGAAATGTGGGGTTTTACATCAATTGAACTTCTGTGTCAGACTCAATGGCAGTTTTGTGATGCAGACAAATAGCTATTTGAAACTGGTGAGACAGCCAATGTTTTTAACCTGAGGCAAACTTGTATTGTAGTGACAGAAACAAGGCTACTAATGAACTCATTTAACTATTCCTGTTGGGCCTCCAATTGGTCAAATCTCACAAGTCTGTCACTGTATTTCCCAAGGCAAGAAAACAAAATAGGAACCATTTTCATTAGGAAAAGGTTAAAGCTCTTCCTATTTAGAGAGAACTGGAACTCAGCTTATACTGAAGATGAATTGTTTGACAAGCACAGTACATAGTCAAGTAGGCAAAATTTAAAAGCAGCCTCAAATCTGTATTCTTGCAACTCAGTCTCTTAATGTTTTCCAGAACAGAAAAATTCACATTCTTTATTGCACTCTAAAGTAGCAAAAGAGTAAAACACTGCAAAACAAGAGGCTAGTCTTCATACTTGAGATGTTTCTAACTGAATTCTAGCTCAAGGTTCGAGGAGAGCAAAAAAGTGGTCAGTACTTGCTACAGCAAATACAGACACACTTCCCAGCTTAGAGAAACAGAAAGTGAGATCTTTGCATCAATGCAGGCAAGTGAGAGCATCAGCCATCAGAAAACTTCTACTGAACACAGCCACATCACATACCTGTGTTTGCATTAGCAATGAAAGTGAAAATGATTAAGTGTGCTGCATGGAAATTCAGCTTTTCTTTGGAGTTACAGCATGGATCATAACTCTAAAGTTTCGTTTCCTGTTTCCCTCCCTCTCTTTGCAGCAGCCAGTCCTTAACAGTGCAGTTACCAGGGCACAATGGTAACAGAATTCAGTGCAGAGATATCAAAGTTAGAGGAAAAAAATGAATACAGATACATAGGAGATTCTCTATTTTAGTTCAATGCTGTCCTAGAAACCACCAGTACCTGCTTGGTTGCCTTTTCTTCCCCTGCACTGTGACCATGTTTACACCATGAAGAGGAACAGAACTGCAAGCCAAACACATCACTGCACAAGCTACTTGGAAGAAAAATAACTATTCTCAGCTAAAACCAGGACACCTGTTAAATGCTGCTCCAACCACTTGGCAACACAGTCCTTTCAAGGACTCTTGAGACATTCAGAAACAGCAATCCTTCCTTCAACCCCACTCTAAAGAAGTCACCAGTTGGAAAGCTCAGTCACACTTCACTGTTGGCACAAAAAGCCCTTTCCACAGCTACTTCCTTCTTAACATCTTTCTCTCTAAAAAGTTTGTTCTATGCCTGACACTGACGCTGAAAACTCCCTGAAGGTCTTTTACCTTCCTACTCCCAACAGTAACTGAAGTTATTGTTATTATTCCCACTTCACAAATGGAGAGCAGGTAAGAAAACAAGTCACAAGCCTAAAGCAAACCACATGAAATCAATTACTTTTCAGTCCTGCACATTGTCATTTAGATCTCTTGCTATTTGAAATTCCAACTAAAAACTGAAATTTATAATACTGTTGTTTCAGACACCAGGACAGGAATGCATTTCAATTTGTTTCCGTGTCTATTACCCTTGCGTGCTTGTGTCAGCTAAGTTTAGTAACTAATTAGACTGGAGTCACTATTCCATTAGAGGTCTGGATCAGTAATTCACCAAGCAGGAAACAAAACATCTCTTGTTGAAATAACTGTAGCTTCACTTGATGAATTTTTTACTTTTTTTCTTTTTTTTTTTTTTTCAATTTTAAGAGTATAAAGAGGAAGAAGTCATCCAGTAGCTATACAAACGTCACTGTGTGCTTCCATTTTAGAAGCCACAAAGTAAATCATGCTCAAATCAACTGAAATCTTTGGCTGACCTAAGTATTTTAAAATCAGCTGAGCTTTGACACTGGCGTAATAGTCTATCAAAGATCTTCCTGAACATATTTAGCTGTTCCATAGCTTATTTTTTTCTTTACTTTGAAATGGAACAGTTTCAATACAAACACTACTTTTCATTGCTCTCAACAAAGCAGCTAAACAGCTGCAAAAACACTCCTTCAACAAGGAACAACTGAGCAAGGTAATTGCCAAGGAAGAAGCAAGCAGTAACAGAAAAGACTTGATGCCCCTGTAGTAAAAAGGGCAGGTTATTGATATAGTATAAAGAATCTTGTAATACCAAGAAAGCACAAGGGCCCAGGGTTTCTGCAGATAGATGTAGATAAACTAGTGCTATTCTGCTATTGCAGAAGATGTTACAACTAGGTGCGAGGGGATAGACAAAAGTATCAATAACTTTGAAAAAGAGAAGTATTGCTACCAAGAAGGAAACAGCTAGCTTGGAAAGATTACAGTATTATAAAATCTTTGTAAGAAGTACATAAGGATTAACCCACTGCAGGTGTTAGAAACTGCAAAGCAAAAGCAAGATGAGGTCAATGCAGAATCCCTGGCAGAATTTGATCTGGTACTGAAGTACTTTAGTACTTCTTGAATTTTAAAATCAACCAAATGCTACAGGCAGTAAGAGGTACAGCTTTGAAACTTCCACAAATACTGAGAATCTCACAAGTGTCTGACAAAATGCACACAAATCCCAGAGGAAAATAATACACCTCTGCCTCAACTAAGGGGAAAGCCCTAGATTTTCAGTCTTGAGCACTGCCCTACAATGGTCCATGAGAAACAGCTGAATCAACAGGACACTTAAATTGTATCAATGTTCTCCCTGCTTCCAAGGCTCCCCAACTTGCTAGATAATGAAATTGGAGCAACAGACAGAAATCAGTGCACCTGCCCTTACCCTGCTTTGTAGCAGACAAGATAGAACATGTCAACCCCCTTCCACACAAGTGTGTACCTTCATGTATCTTCATCAACCTTTGCAAAAAAAAATTAAAGGGTCAATGTTAGAGTCACCCTTGACTCAAACACCTTTTGCTGACAATACAATTGTTTATGCTGTGCTGGTATTGGGATTCACTGGGATTTAACAAGCTTGTATGTACTGCTGAAAGAGACTTCAATAATAAACCCGTACATGGATGAGTTTTACCCAAGAGGGATACAACAAACTTCTGCATCAGACAGAACTAAAATTAAAGGTCACTTAGTATTCCCGCAGTCTTCCCAAACTTTCATTTCACCTTGTTCCATCCCCTTGGTCTTCTAACCTCTTTCAGGGTATCTATTTGCTATCTGCATAAGAGCTCAGCAACTACTAGAGGAGAAGACAGGGTTGGGAGGAAAAGAAATTTTGCCAGAGGAGTAAATAATCCCACAAATCTGGTATGTGTATGTGTCAGAGTCTTTGAGGCTTGTTAAGGGGCAAGGGATGGAGAACACATTTGTGTAAATTCTTACACATCTATGTAGAAAAGTTCAATGTCCAGCTTCAGACATACAGCATAAAGAAAACAAAAATAAGAAAGTAACCTCTGGGTTACTTTGTGATTTGCTTTCCTAACCAAACCTGAAAATAAAAAGTACCGCAGTTGCCAAGTTCAACTGCAATACTGATCACCTCCTAACCACCCCTCACTCACATTGGCTACCTGCCCCCAAAGACTACCAAAAAAACCAGCCTGGGTGTGGGGCGAGAGTGAGCACAAAAATCACTAGAGTTCTGTTGGCCTATCTACAGCAATAAATTAGTATCTACATTGATAAAGCATAGCAGGATGGAGAAATGTTGCATCTATAACCTTCAAACACTGCACTACTTCCTACTCTGTAATACTACCCCTTCCTGCTTTAGCATTCTCATCTTAGTTGCAGTACTACATACTTCCAAGGTTCACTTATCCTTCCTCCCTCTCCCACCAATGAAAGAGAACAATAAACATGACTATGAAGGCTATAACTACAAAAAGTAAAAGGTACTTGTGTTGAACTGTAAAGAAACAGAATATTTTTTTATACCTTGAATTGAACAAGTTTGAATTATCTAAGAAAACATGTCAGAAAAAAAATACTGTATGAAAAAAAAGGATATTAAGCAAGCAAGCCCTCCTGCAGCATGCAGTGAGATGGTTGACTTGGGAGACTAATGAATTAGTATAAACAATTTAGATCTAATTTAATTTAACAATGTAGAGCATTTGTGCATTGCAAAGCAACAGACAATAATTTGTTTCTTCATTAAATCAAAGATAAAATTGCTGATTACCCTTCCATGAATTATTTTATTGAAGAGGATGGCAAACAAATTTTATATTTAGTCATAAAAGTTCATGGCTAGTCTCCAAACAACCAAATGTAACCAGTGAGGGATACCAGTGAACACAGTAGAGGCCAGTTGTGGTTTAGGACAACACATTATTCAGCCAAAACAGATTCTCACATTCTAACAGTTAGCAAACATCTGTTTATACAGAACATTAATATAGCATTTTATATTTAATTTTTATTTCCACAAAGCATATTTAAACATCACAATTTACTATTTGCAATCTTTAAATGTGTTAACATTACATTTGGAAGGCTGAGCATTTGGCACTAAAATGATTAAACCCCCCTCTATTTTACAGATAAAGTTTTGAACTTGCCTCAAAAGTGTTACCGGTGATATCAAATTCTGGTGGAACAAAGGCACCCTCTGGATCATCTTTGAAAGCAAAAGGAAATATGCCAGATTAGAAATTAATAGTCTTGTTTATTCAAAAAATAAGCAAATTTGATGATACAAATTTAATTATATTCTCAGATCCGACACAGAAGAAACTATGCGCATACCAGTATTTTGCTTCACTCACTTAACATACAAATAATTATCCATGATTCTAGTACCGTAAGTAAAATAAAGTGCTATTTTCAAACTACCTGCAACAAAATACCATGCTTTTCCAACTAAGAAACAAAACACCCCAAAAGAAAGACATTTACCACACCTAACCACTTCTTGCCTTCAGACATTTATGTTTAGACCAACTTATCACCTAAGCTAGTGCAGCTTAGCTGTGGCCTGTAGGCTTTATTTGATTAACAGCACATTTTCATTCACTATTTTCCACTGCAGACTTAGGTGATAAGGGTTCAAGCACAAAACCAGCCTGAACACCTAACTGCCTCATCTACCAACTAGCTTCGAACCTTGACCTTCCTGCTTAGCTTGTTTTAATTAAGGTAAGAGTTGAGGAAACGCATTCCCCACCTGTTTGCTGTTAGCAGGGAATTGAGCTACTGCAGTAACTACTCCCAAATAAAGAGGTGGAAGAAAGAAAGGAACACCTTAAGAGGGACCAATGTTGCTGCAGCATCTAACCAGGCATATATTATTACACTGCACTGAAGTCACACGAACCCACTAAACAACATCAGGGGATTAAAAAAAAGTGTCAGATTAAACCCCTACTTTTCACTTACATATTCAACTCACCTAGTATACCTTTCTGTGAAGCCAATGGATGACTGAGATAACTCACAAGCAAAGACTGTAAGTTTCACTTCTCAAAAGGGAAGGGAAAAAAAAAAAGGTATGCTCATAGAATCATAGAATAGTTAGGGTTGGAAAGGACCCTAAGATCCTCTACTCCCAACATCCCTGCCATGGGCAGGGACACCTCACACTAAACCATGCCACCCAAGGCTCTGTCCAACCTGGCCTTGAACACTGCCAGCAATGGAGCATTCACAACTTCCCTGGGCAACCCATTCCAGTGCCTCACCACCCCTACACTAAAGAATTTCTTCCTCATATCCAACCTAAACTTCCCCTATTTAAGTTTGAACCCATTACCCCTTGTACTATCACTACAGTCTCTAACAGAGTCCCTCCCCAGCATCCTTATAGGCCCCCTTCAGATACTGGAAGGCTGCTATGAGGTCTCCAGACAGCCTTCTCTTCTCCAAGATGAACAGCCCCAACTTTGTCACCCTGTCTTCATACAGGAGGTGTTTCAGTCTCCTGATCATCCTCATGGCCCTCCTCTGGACTTGTTCCAACAGTTATATGTCTTTTCTATGATAAGGACACCAGAACTGCACACAATACTCCAAGTGAGGTCTCACAAGAGCAGAGTAGAGGGGCAGAATCACCTCCTTCAACCTGCTGGTCACGCTCCTTTTGATGCAGCCCAGGATGCCGTTGGCTTTCTGGGCTGCAAGCGCACACTGCCAGCTCCTGCTCTTTTTCTCATTGACCAACACCCCCAAGTCCTTCTGTGCATGGCATCACAGCTTTAGGTCCAATAAAGCTTTTGTGCCTGTATTTTAGAAGTGACATGCAAAGCTCTTTTACTGTGAGGAGACTAAACCCACTTGGTATTTTTTTTTTTTTAAACATATTCATTTTCAGCTACCTGGAATGGCTGACTATCCATGTGCCAATAACTGATTTAGTTTCTTACTAAGCTCCTGAATCTCCTTTCTCACTGAAAAAGAGAGCACACCTCATTTTTTTCCTGATATCTGGGGAGGCATAAGTGTAAGAGAACTAATGGACAGAAGATGTTTGGTCCTCTTCTCCCCTCCAGACTACTGCTCCTTCTTTTCATCTCCCCACCATCTTTTCCCTTTCTTTCCATAGAATACTTTAAAGATTGTCCAAGCATATAGTTTTCTGTCAGTAGTAAAGCTTGCTGTATTCTTTTAATATCATGTTTACAATGGAAATTTTTCTGATCTGAAGAGACAAGATATCAGAACCCTTGGCAGAACATCCTACGGAATGTTTGTCACTGTAGCACCACAGAACCTGCAGGAAGCAGAACTTGCTGCTGAAGGGAGGTGACAGGCTGTTCATTTTCTCTCCCTGGCAAGCAAATCCAGATGTTATAATTTTCTTCAGGAAGAATAAATCCATAGATAACTATAGCGAAGCCAAAAGGACAATCTCCCCAAGTACCTATCTAGCAAACTTTATTTTAACCAAATAGGAATAAGATTTGAGGGAAAAGGGAAGAAAAAGAGTCAAAGACAGTGGAGCATGCATGTGGGAAACAGAATATATACATGACTTCTTGCAGTCCTAGGGAAAACACGACTATTTTTTTAAACAGAACTAAAGAAAATTCTCTCCCTCAGAAACATGACTTCAGGGAACTAAATCTTGGTCCATTTGCTTTGCACAGGAATTTGTTATCCCACATTTTAAGCACTTGAATACAGCAAATACACGGATCAATTGTTTGCGAGCTATTCAATTAGACTAAAACATTTAAGAAGAAATTGATTTTTTCTTTCCTAGTAGCAACTTTTCATTCACCAGATTTATTCTCTTCACCAAGTCTTTCATATACCCTTATGAATACAAAGCCATTTTTAATAATTTTAACTTCAAGTTATGACAAGCTCATGAAAATAAAGGAAATTGATTCAAGGCCAGGTTGGACATAGCCTTGGGTAATACAGTTTAGTGGGAGGTGTCCCTGCCCATGGCAGGGGGGTTGGAACTAGATGATCTTAAGGTCCTTTCTAACTCTATTCTATGATTCTATGATTCCACATTACCCTATTAACACAGAACTAAAAGCTGACTCATGGAATTGGGGAATTTAAGTACAAACCAAATACAACCATAATTATAAAGATACATTTTCATCTTTATTAAGTATATTTTATGATGTTACATGCTTATTTAATACACTAACTTGAATTCTAAAGAAGGCAGGAAATATATTTGTTGCAAAGTTAGTTTACCCTATTTTTTGTAACTACTGTCATACAGATTTTGACTGAAAGAATAAACACTTTTTCTGACAGAGTTAAAACTAAATTAGGTTAAATAAAACATAATAACCTGAGCAGTGTGTATACAGACCAGAACAGTTCTAGTTACAACCTGACAAAATTTTAACAAGGACTACAGAGCAAGAGCTGGGGTTGTTTTGTAATATGCCTAACAAGCTCAAGACACATCATTTTGAGATGGGTCAAGTGAAAAGGGAACAGTGACAATGACATGCTTTTACATCTGTCCTGAAATCAGAAGTCATCTTTTTAAGTTAAGCATCCCCTCATTCACCGACTACAGTATCTGAAGATTTCATATTCTACTACATACTGTGTTTTAGCATATTAAAATTCATTTCTCAGTCAGTCATCATACTTGCCGATTCTAAAAACCATGACTTAGAATAAATCCAAAAAACCCTTTATCAAGAGAGCTTTTTCTTTCTAGCACTGAATATTCAACAGAATTGCGCCATTCTCTGTGGCCACAATCAAGATACACTGAATGTCAGTTTTCTCTAGAAATAGCACATATCCATGAAACGAGAAGAAATGAAAGAGCCCAAGATTGTGCTTTACACATGTAAAGACTTGTGCACACAGATACACAAATACATACTCTACAGTGTTTAAAATGGATATAAATCACATTTTCCTGCATAAGTCTTAAAATCACTAGAATTAATCTTCTAAGAAAACCCACAGAAGCTTGTGATCACCAGTCACAAAACTGAGCACACAGTTGCAAATGGACCTATACTCACCCATTCCTAAACAAGGTTTTGTTTTCTCTTTATTTTAACTACAAGTCTTAAGAACAGAATATAATGCTTTCCTACAGTTTCACACTATGAGTTTCCATAGTCCTAAAACAAATGGCCTGGAAACACAAATACTTACCACTGAGCTGTTCCATGAAGCATACATTGCCATTGGTGTTAAAAGCCAAAGTATCAGGAGTGATGCACAGTGTCTGGAAGATTGCAGAATGGGCAATGCTCTTCAGAGAATGGCAACACTCCAGGCAAATTGCCCAGATATCTTGCTCAGTAAGACAGCTATCCCGCAGCGACAAAATATCAGCAAGGGACACATTCTCCTGCCAAGATATGAATTAATAAATTACCCTGGATTTCATGACACTACTTTGTGCATAATAGATTACATTTGACACAATTGGCTATGAGTAATCTTTCCAGCAAGTTCTCAAACTTTCGAGGACACTGATTAAAACCCCAAGAAACACCAAGTGCATGACTTTGCTCTTAACACAGAGTCTCTTAAGAAGTCGTTAACCTGAACAAAGGTATTGCAGTACGTTAACATTCTTTAAAAAAAAAAAAAAATTAAAAAAAAGACTTACTATGGGAGCTATGTGAGTTACATAAACACTGCATCAAAGTTAGGGAAACAGACCATTAGGAGGTAAAAGCAGAGAGCCTAAGTTAAAACATTTTATTTAACCCATGTCTCCTTAAAGTTCTCCCAGGAGTCTTCAGATAAACTACTTAAAAATACTCTTCAGTGCAGTTTTCCCTACCATCTGTGATCTGGGAAGGAGTACCCTTTTAATCAGCCTGCCTTAAAAATGATGTTGTTGTGAAGTTTAGTTGTGTAGACTATCTAATAAATGCTCAAAAGCCAAGCAAGTCATAGGAAAAGTGTTCTTATACTTTGACTGAAAATCAAATACTTTGGTTGTTCTAGGCCTCCCCATTATACCCAGAGCTTTCAGTGATCAAAACAGCTCATAGACTTCATTTCTAAGTTATTGTCCTAAATTATAAGCCAATTTTCTCTGACCCTGCCATCAGAATAAGGCTGTGAAGAGTCCAGTTCAAAAAAATAAATAAAATGTGGCTGCAGTATGGCTTTCCTAGTCAAGATACTCAGAAACAATGCTTACCTCAAAGCAGCGAGCCTTTTTATGTATAGTTTTTAGAATACACAGCTACAGAGTAAAGCCTTCATGAACATAAAGGAATGACAAAATCACACAAACAAAACATCAATCCCACCTGTAAGGAGAAATACACCAACAAAAATGGAAGTGTCTACAGAAGTTACATCAAACTATACCACTATGAATTACACATAATATTTTCTCATTTACATTCAGTAATTAAGACTAAAATCTATGTTTTGGAACTATATTAACCATACCTTGAACTGAAGATGTAGTTCTACATTACTTAACATATGAGATAGTCAGCAAAACAGAATGTGAGGTATCTTAGAGTTCAGAAAATCATGGTGGCTTAAACTTTTAATTCCTTGGAAAACAGAGTTTAAATTTTCTTTTCATACCTCAGTCCTGGTGAGCATAAATGATATTTAAATTACCATTTACAGAAAGGTTAACAGTTTATTAACATGTTTTTTCAGAGAATCAAGTGCACTCATAATAGCCTTCAAACACAGAACCACCTTTAGTTCAAAAATTTATTTTGCTTTTTAGTCTGAAGCAGAACGCTTAATAAATGAGAAAAAAAAAAAAAGAAAAAAACCCAAACAAAAAAACCCACAAACAAACGAACCCCTAAAAAATCCAACCAAAGCCAAACAAAAAAGTCCAGGTAGGAAATAAAGCACACTTACTATTAATTGGGAAACATAACTGCTACTATCAATATTCTAATTTTCATCAGCCTAGAGATGGATTGATGTTCTAATGGCAGCATTACTACAGTGCTTTCTAGCACTCATCATGAGCCCTGGGCTCACTGAGATTAGCTGTACATAATAATGAACAGCAAAAGCCCTTACAGTTCAGGTATACAAGACAAAATACCTCATTTTTTTTGTGCTGTGCCTAGCAACATTTGTGTAATGCTGCCATCATATTTTGAGGGTGGAGGAGGAGGCTTTACATATCTTTATGGTGAACTTCTTCCAAGCATGAAGGGGAGCACAGCGATACCTGTATCTGAAAACACTAACATATGACAAGGAGCTGGACCACAAGCCATTAGATTTTGAAACTGACCAAACCTCAAAC